>JASAMZ010005715.1:0-33782 GCA_030248115.1 Linhomoeus sp. GSCO2_2 | reverse complement strand
TGGGGTGGACGGCGTTGGTGGACGGCGTAGTGCTGCAGTACGATGCTCCGATAACTCGGTTCGATAGCGGGTGCGCACGCGCAGACGCCTTTCTCAGCGCGTCTTATATGGACGGCGTACTGTAGGCGCAGCAAAATCAATGGCGGACGGTATTTTCGGAATTTCGCGAAATTTTACAGAGTGTGAGTATTCGGCCAAAATCAGCCTAAATGCACCGCAAATCGCTAAACAAATGCCGGGTTCGCGTTCTGCGGCGTCAGAAAGCCCAGACACAACTGTCAAAGCAATTTTGAAAATTCGACCCCGGGACCTAATTTTTGGTCGGCCGGGTGCCGAAAGCAGGGTAAAGGCGTCCAAAATCGCAAAGCAAACACCGGATTCGTGTTCAGCGTCGTCGGAAACCCCCGAAACAAGTGGAATCACAATTTCGAAAATTTGACTCCGGGATTCAAAAATTCGGCGCGGCTGGGGTGCGGTACCTCAAAATGGTCAAGACAGTTCGTCTAGACCAACTTTTGACGCTGAACACGTTGCAATGGTCAATTTGCCGCTAAAAGCACGCTTTCCGGCCCAAAAATCCATTCAAAGTCGAAAATCCGAATTTTCCGCTCAAGACCCGGAACTTTTGTCACCGCGGATCTCCTGAACGGCAAGACCGATCTCGGCGGTTTTGGTCTCTATCGAAAGGCCATAGAATTGTCTAGGCCGGATCGAAGAGTTTGCGAGAATCCACCGTCGCAAACCCGAGTTACGATTTTTTAAATGTCGGGAAAAAATTTAAAATTTTGAATTTTCTACAGTACTCCAGCGTCGGACCACCTAGGGAGCCCGTTCCAGCGATGCCGCCTAGAGGACCCAAAGGCCTACAACATATCCAAAAATCACCAAATTCGGTCCACTTTTGCGAAAACTGTGGGGTGGTTTTTTTTTTACTTAGCAAAAATTCGAATTTTTGAATTTTCGCGAAATTCTTCCACCACCGAAATTTTTTCACCCCCCGAGCACGCTGCGCGTCGTCATAAGCTATCTTTTAAAAAAAATTTTGGCTCCCTAGGTGCTCCCTAGCGAGCGCTAGGACGTGTTATGTTAACTGTAGGCTTTACCGCTCCTATAGCACTCCTTCGCTTTTCAAGCGGCGGAGTGCCAACAAGCTGTTTTAAAAAAGTTGAGTTGTTTTATTAATACAGAGTGGTTTGTGAGTCTTTTAAAGTGGAAGAGTAAAAGAGTGGATACTTCTGTAAAGTATTTCGAAGCCTTTCCGATATGACGCGCGCCCGCCCGGAGTCCACTATTCATGCGCTACTTCTGACACGCTCCTTTCTGAGAGGTTCTTGCAGGGCAACATTGGGATCGCCCGGGATTCATTTTTTGAGCAAAGCACACGCATTTCTAAGCGGTTGTTGCAAGGCAACATTGGGATCGCCCGGGATTAATTTTTTTAGCAGACAAAGTTGTTCGTAAGACAAGGGTTTAAAAAACAAAAGTATTTCTTTAGGAATGACCGTTCAACAACTGCCTCCACGTAAGCTTTCAAACGGTCGAACGAATGCCGCTCTACAACGTAAGACGAGCGAGTTAGGGCCCACTTGCTGTTTGAACGTTTGGGTTACTGTAGCTCGCGATATTCAAACTTTTGAGTTTCGACCAATAGAAGAACAAATGATCAGTGAGTCAAGAGCTATCCAGCAACTCAAAAGCGTCTCTCTACGACGCACGCTGAGCGAGTTAGAGCGATTTCTATGCTAAAACGCAAGAATGTCGCTTTTCGTGGTGCGTGTTTGCGTAATTAACAATTTTTTTACGCCAAGTGAAAGAGCACGTCGAGACCTTTTAGTTGACCTATCGCACGCCGCTCTACGACGTAAGACGAGCGTGCTAGAGCCGTTTTGCGTTTTGAACCCTCGGGTTACTGTAGCGCGCGCAATTCAAACTTTTGAATTTCGAGTTCTCTTAACGGAATTATCAGTGTGCCGAAACCTATTCAACGAACTCAAGATCGTCTCTCATGACGGAAGACGAGCGAGTTAGACAAATTTCGCGTTTTAAACCTTTGGGTTACTGTAGCTCCCGAAATTCAAACTTTTGAGTTTCGACCAATGGAAGAACAAATGATCAGTGAGTCGAGAGCTATCCAACCAACCCAAGATCGTGTCCCTACGACGCACGCTGAGCGAGTTAGAGCGATTTTTGCCTTAGAAACGCGAGAATGTCGCTTTTCGTGTTGCGTGTTTGCGTAATTAAGAAAATTTGTAATGCCAAACGAAAGAGCACGTCGAGACCTTTTACTTGACCTATCGCGCGCCGCTCTACGACGTAAGACGAGCGAGTAATAGCCGTTTTCAGTTTGAACCTTCGGGTTACTGTAGCGCGCGCAATTCAAACTTTTGAATTTCGAAGTCTCTTAGCAACATTACCAGTAAGTCGAGAGCTATCCATAAAGCCCAAGACCACCTTCCTACGACTTCCCAACGCTGAGATCTAAGAGCGTAACGAACGAACGAACGAACGAACGAACGAACGGACGGACGCACGCACGCAAAGCTCTCGTAGGGGTTCGCCCGGCTGAGGCCGGGCGAAAAAACGATAGAGTAGCGAGAGAAGGAAGAGGGAGATAAGGAGAACGCACCTCGTCGGGGCCATTGTGGGCGGGCGCGGTTGCGGGGTGCAGGGCGGCCGGTCTTTCGAGGAGGAGGGGGGGGGGGGGGGGGGGGGGGTCGCTGGTTGTTGCCGGTGGGTGCTCGGCGGGGGCCTTGTTCGTGGAGCTGCTGTCGGCGGTGGCGGAGGAGGAGGAGCTGGAGGAGGAGGCGACGGCACGGGGTTTCTTAGGCGGCATCTTGGTCAAAACTTCTGGCAATTCTGAATCAATCTTTGGAATGTCTCCGTTCGAGCGGATCGCAACTGCTTTTGTGCAATTCGTCGCCGGATATGCGAATTGTTGAACGGTTTTTTCGCCCGGCCTCAGCCGGGCGAACCCCTACGAGAGCTTTTCGTGCGTGCGTCCGTTCGTCCGTTCGTTCGTTACGCTCTCAGATCTCGGCGTTGGAACGTCGTAGGAAGGAGATCTTGGGCTCTACGGAAAGGTCTCGACTTACTGGTAATGTGCCTCGAGAAATCGGCGTTCGAAAGTTTGAATTGCGCGCGCTACAGTAACCCGAAGGTTCAAACTGAAAACAGCTATTACTTGCTCGTCTTACGTCGTAGAGCGCGTGCGATAGGTCAACTGAAAGGTCTCGACGTGCGCTTTCGCTTGGCATAAAAAAGTTTCTTAATTACGCAAACACGCAACACGAAAAGCGACATTCTCGGGTTTTAACGCAGAAATCGCTCTAACTCGCTCAGCGTGCGTCGTACGGAGACGATCTTGGGTTGGTTGGATAGCTCTCGACTCACTGATCATTTGTTCTTCTATTGGTCGAAACTAAAAAGTTTGAATTTCGGGAGCTACAGTAACCCAAAGGTTTAAAACGCAAAACTTATCTAACTCGCTCGTCTTCCGTCACAGAGAGACAATCTTGAGTTCGTTGAATAGGTTTCGGCACACTGATATTTTCGTTAAGAGAAGTCGAAATTCAAAAGTTTGAATTGCGCGCGCTACAGTAACCCGAAAGTCCAAAACGCAAAACGGCTCTAACACGCTCGTTTTACGTCGTAGAGCGGCGTGCGATAGGTCAACTAAAAGGTCTCGACGTGCTCTTTCGTTTGGCATTAAAAATTTTGTTAATTACGCAAACACGCACCACGAAAAGCGACATTCTTGCGTTTTTAGCATAGGAATCGCTCTAACTCGCTCAGCGTGCGTCGTAGAGAGACGATCTTGAGTTGCTGGATAGCTCTTGACTCACTGATCATTTGTTCTTCTATTGGTCGAAACTCAAACGTTTGAATATCGCGAACTACAGTAACCCAAAGGTTCAAACAGCAAATGGGCGCTAACTCGCTCGTCTTACCTTGTAGAGTGGCATTCGTTCGACCGTTTGAAAGCTTACGTTGAGGCAGTTGTTGAACGGTCATTCCTAAAGAAATACTTTTGTTTTTTTAAACCCTTGTCTTACGAACAACTTTGTCTGCAAAAATAATTAATCCCGGGCGATCCCAATGTTGCCTTGCAACAACCGCTCAGAAATGCGTTTGTCTTGCTCAAAAAATTAATCCCGGGCGATCCCAATGTTGCCCTGCAAGAACCTCTCAGAAAGGAGCGTGTCAGAAGTATGTAGCGCATGTATAGTGGACTCCGGGCGGGCGCGCGTCATATCGGAAAGACTTCGAAATACTTTACAAAAGTATCCACTCTTTTACTCTTCCACTTTAAGACACTCACAAACCACTCTGTATTAATAAAACAACTCAACTTTTTTAAAACAGCTTGTTAGCACTCCGACCCCAAAAGGGGCGGAGTGCTATAGTGAAGCTGCCACCGATCAAAACTTTCGCCACTCACTTTCGTGCCTCACTTCTCATCCGATTAGGACAGGGTTTTTTAATCGATAGCTCTCGAGGGATAGTAGGGGTGCTCGCGCCTTCGGTTTTTTCGCGCGGTGGAAAAGTTTTAAGAAAAATTAAAAAATGTGTATTTTTACTTACTGGGAGGGTGTTCACCCAGCTGGAATTTCTGGAATGGTGGGCCGATTTTGACGCCCTTTGGATATGTTATAGCCCTCGTCGAGATGAAGAGGGGAAAAAATCCCGACCCTCTAGGTCGACGCGTTCTGGGGTTACGGTAGCCGAAAGTGGTTTTTTGACAAAAATTTGACTTTAAAAATCCTAGTAAATCAGGGAGTTGTTGGATCGGGCCAGGTATCTCCAATCGGCAAGATCATGATGTTCTCATTCGTTTAAGACCCAAATCGCCAAAATCCGCCGCGGAAATCGAGAGTTCTGTGGTTGCAATTGGTCGCTGTCGGAGACCGAAAATGCCGGTTTTCGACTTTTGGCCGTTTTAGCGCTCGATTGCGCTGATTTATGGCCGAATGGACTGCACCACGCGATTCCCCGTTGAAAACTGATCCGGAATCAATTTTCAAAAATATTTTTTTCGGCTACCGTACCCTGGCCGCGTCCAAAATTCGAATTTCCACCCCCGAGGACAACATCAATGTTGTAGTCGACTGCGGTGCTTTCGAGGTCGCTGATGCCGAATCTGGCATTATTCTGGCGTTTCGGATCAAGATTCGCGAGTTTTGGAAGAAAATCGACCTACCGTAGCCCTACGTCAACGAAACTGAAAGTGTGGTGATTGTTGAAGTGTCGATTCTAGGGTATTTCGCGGCGAGGAACGCGAGTTCGCTATTAGTTTCTCGATCTTGTGTCGATTTTGCCTTCAAACAGCCACTTTCCTAATGCTAAAAATTCAAATTTGAATGCAACTTCTACCACTCTCCTCAAACTATGTTGTAACTTAAATTTGCGCGCGCATTCAAACTTCTGAATTGAAGGGAATGCAGTGCGGAAAGACGGCGTGGTACAGTAAGCATTTGCGCATGAATTGTCAATTCTTCCCGTCCAAAGTGGCAAGGCGAGTCTGCGATTGGCGCAGCCCCGAATCTTAGCTGCCGGCTACTGGTTGAATCGAAGCGAGATGGCGCATTTTCTCGCCCGGCCTCAGCCGGGCGAACCCCTACGAGAGCTTTGCGTCCGTTCGTCCGTCCGTCCGTTTGTCCGTCACGCTCTTATATCTCAGCGTTGGAAAGTCGTAGGAAGGCGATCTTGGGCTTTATGGATAGCTCTCGACTTACTGGTAATGTCGCTAAGAGACTTCGAAATTCAAAAGTTTGAATTGCGCGCGCTACAGTAACCCGAAGATCAAAACGGAAAACGGCTATTACTCGCTCGTCTTACGTCGTAGAGCGGCGTGCGATAGGTCAACTGAAAGGTCTCGACGTGCTCTTTCGTTTAGCATTAAAAGTTTTCCTAATTACGCAAACACGCAACACGAAAGCGACATTCTCGTGTTTTTAACGCAGAAATCATTCTAACTTGCTCAGCGTGCGTCGTACGGAGAGGATCTCGGGTTGGTTGGATAGCTCTCGACTCACTGATCATTTGTTCTTCTATTGGTCGAAACTCAAAAGTTTGAATTTCGGGAGCTACAGTAACCCAAAGGTTCAAAACGCAAAACTTATCTAACTCGCTCGTCTTCCGTCATAGAGAGACGATCTTGAGTTCATTGAATAGGATTCGGCACAGTGATAATTCCGTTAAGAGAAGTCGAAATTCAAAAGTTTGAATTGCGCGCGCTACAGTAACCCAAAGGTCGAAAAACGCAAAACGGCTCTAACACGCTCGGCTTACGTCGTAGAGCGGCGTGCGATAGGTCAACTAAAAGGTCTCGACGTGCTCTTTCACTTGGCGTAAAAATTTTGTAATTACGCAAACACGCACCACGGAAAGCGACATTCTTGCGTTTTTAGCATAGAAATCGCTCTAACTCGCTCAGCGTGCGTCGTAGAGAGACGGTCTTGAGTTGCTGGATAGCTCTTGACTCACTGATCATTTGTTCTTCTATTGGTCGAAACTCATAAGTTTGAATATCGCGATCTACAGTAACCCAAAGGTTCAAACAGCAAATCGGCCCTAACTCGCTCGTCTTACGTTGTAGAGCGGCATTCGTTCGATCGTTTGAAAGCTTACGTTGAGGCAGTTGTTGAACACTCATTCCTAAAGAAATACTTTTGTTTTTTTAAACCCTTATCTTAGAACAACTTTGTCTGCTAAAAAAATTAATCCCGGCGCGATCCCAATGTTGCCCTGCAACAACCTCTGGTGTTTTTTTTTTGTGTTGTTTTTGTGGGTTTTTTTGGTTTGGTTTGCTGTTTGGTTTTCTTTTGTTTTTGTTGGGCTTTTTGGCTGTTGGCTTTTTTCTGCTCTTGTTGCTGGTTTTTTGTGTTTGTGTCTTTGGATGCCTGGTGCTTGTGTTTTTGTTTTTTGGGTGCGCTTTGGGGTGCTTGCGTTCCCTCCTTTGCTTTTCTGCTTGCCTTCGCGGCTTTTTTCTTTGCTCTGCTTGTGGAATAGTGGCCTCTGCCCTGGCGTGAGCAGCTGGAAGCCCACGAAGCGCAGGAGGGTCTTCATGCCCAGCAGCACGCCCTGGTTAGGCGGCATGTCGATAATGCGCGCCACCGGCGAGCGTCTGCCGTCTCAGTCCCAGCCGTCGCAGGAGACGCGCACCATCATAGAGAACCGAATGTTCAGATCCCTGCCGTCACACTGCATAATGCCGCGTGTGCAAGGCTGATTATCGATTTTCCGCATCCAGAAGTCGACGGGTTTTCGAGGCTTGATATTTCTCATGAAGATGGCGGTCGGAATCATCATGCCCGTAGTGGCGCCGGTATCGCAGATGACTGTCATCGGGATTCCCTCCATTTCGATATTACACTTCGGCGACCTGACTTTAATATTCGCCGGGTGGGCGAGCGACGCCATAATCTCCTCTCGCTCCTGCGGCGAGTAGCCCTCAAACGAGTTGACCACTCTAGCCACGGCGGAGGCAGATCCGTCGTACGTGTCGTATTGTGGCGTCTCGGAGTCGAACTGGAGAAGTGGCTGCGCGAATTCATCCGGCGGTGGCTGGAATTGCTCTCCAATTTCGTCGTGCAGTAGGCGCGCCGTTGTGGGAGGGTTGGGGCACTGTCTCTTCTGGTGGCCCACTTGTCCACAGTTGAAACAGGCGTTGTTGTTGACTCTATTCTGTTGTTGATTTTGATTCTGAGGCGGTGCCGTAGACGCCGTGTTCTGTCGTTGTCCGTCCGTCGTCTGTCGGCCACCCTGTTGGTTCTGGGCCTGCTGGTTTGTCTGGTTCTGCTGCGGCCGATTCTGCTGCTGTTGGTAGTTGCCTGTTCTTTGGCCTTGGCCGTAGCTGTATCGGTTGGGTTGGGCGCGCTGTTCGGTTGACGTGGCGGAGGAGGTGACGCTGCCCGGCGTGGCTTCGCGCGGCGGCGCCGTCCCTTTCTTCCCGCCGAGCGCCTTGCCGTCTGCGCAGAAGGGGGACAAGATAGCCATCTGCCGCAAATTAGAGATCAGCTTATTGAGCGACCACTGGTCTCCTCCAACCACTAGGCCGTGCCAGCCCTCGGGAACGCAGGCGGAGACTTTCTGCTTGAGCGCCCCTTCCCATTCTGTCGGCGTGTCGGGCCAGCCCTTATAGACCAGCCGTCTACACTCCTGATAGAACTCATCGAAGCGCTCCGTGCCCCAGATCCACCGCTTCTGATGGAAAGCGTTCCTGTATTCCCACACTGGAATCGACGACTGATGGACGGCCTCCAGCGACCCTACCATTGTCTCAAAGTCGACGTCGTCCCCGAAGGTCTGGAGCGTCTGCTCTGCCAAATCGAGTGGCTTTTCGGCCAAAACCGTGAGGAGACACTGTACCCAGTAATGATCGGGGATAAGCAGGTCGTTGAGCTGACGACGAACGGAACGCATGAAGACGTCGAAATCCCGCGTATCTCTTCCGTAGCCCTTGTACGGCGGAATATTCTGCAGCGCCTTCAGAATGTCCATATGTTCTTTCCTAGCCTCCCTTGCGTCCTGCTGCGGGTTCCTCTGCCTGCCATGCATCCCAGCCCTAGCCGTGTGCATGGACTGATTGGCATTATTGAAGGTCTGAGCTGGTTGTAGGCCGAATGCAGCTGCGGACGGCGCGTTCCTACCCGGCGCGCCGAAGGGACGAGCCGTTGACGACTGAATCGGGTTCGGCCACAGCTGCGGAATGTACTGGGGCTGCGGCACGAACGGCAATGGCGGAGGCATGTTCGGCACGAACGCCGGTGGGAACGGGACTTGGAACTGTTGCGCCGGAGGAACTTGCTGCTGCATCGGCGGAATCTGCTGCTGTGCGGGCGGAACTTGTTGCTGAACTGGCTGGGCCTGCTGCTGCACTGGAGCATTCTGGAAACGAATCGACGTCTGCAGCAGGTCTGCCAAGCTGGCCAACTGTGTGCGCATGGCGTCGAATCCGTCTTGCAGGTTGGCCACTTGGTTCGCCAAATACGGATTCGGGGGATTGGGATTCGCGTTCGCTTGGTTCGGGCCCGCGGTATTCAAATTCCCTTGATTTTGCAGCTGATTCTGTTGATTCTGATTTTGCGGGGGCCCTACTGGAGGAGGAGGTTGCTGCCTTGGGACTGTAGGCGGTACTTGCTGAGCGGGAGGAGGCGCCTGCTGCTGAACTTGCGGCGGCGCCGGCAAATTGAAATTGGCTGTTAGAGGCTGCTGCGGGTGCATTCCGGTTGCCTGCTGTATCCGCAGTCCGAGAGGATCACTGCCCGTGCGCTTGCGTTGGAATCCGTTCGCTGGAACCGGTCGGGCGCTCGCGTCCTGACTATGGCTAGAACTCGGCTGTTGAGTGTGGCCTCCCGCGGGCGCGAGCATCGGATACAAAGCCTGCCCTATCAGCTGAGGATCGTCAGTCGCTCCTGCTGTTCCACTCCCTATCGCCTGAGCAGCTCCCGTCTGCGCTTCGCCTCCGTTGGCTCCGTTCGCTGAATTCGCCTCGGCGCTCGGTCGCAGTAAATCCAAGAGGTCTGCTTCTACCAGCGGCGCGGTACCTTCCGAAATGCACTTGTCGCAATAAAACCGCTCCTTGGAGTTAGCATCCGCTCTCCTCAAATTCTCTCTGCGCGCGCACCCCGTGTGACACGTCTTCTGGCACACGCACACGAAAAACTCGATACGGTCCCCCTGGACCAAATTGGTGGGCTTAGCACACTTCACACATGGGTTAAGACTCATGGTCTCCTCTTCCTCGGGAGCTGGGGACGTCATTTCACTATCAGTGAAATAGCACTCGCCAATTTCACTCAAAAATTCAGGAAAGGGGCTTCTCCCTTCAGGAGGTGGGCCTTCTTGGGCTTCTCTTACTACTGGTGGAGGGGACGACAGGTATTTGAAGCGTAATTGCATACACTAACTCGACGGTATTCTGCCTTCACACCACCACTCTTGGACTCCTGACCTTCTCTCTTCCACAGGCTCACTTGTCCTCGGTGCCCGCTACTCTCTGGCGACGTTAGCCTTTCTCAGCTCAAGCCGTTGAAAGGACGTCTCCCTCCTCTGGCTGTCGGCGCCTCGAACGGATCCAGTCGACCGCGAGGTAGCCACGGTGGGAAACCTTGAACGAAGCGGAGAGTGAAGAACTATCACAGGTCGCGCCACGTGTAGGGCTAGAGAAGCGGTTTCCGGTGGTTCGGCGGCGAGTTGGCGGATAATACGCGGCTGTGCTGCTACACTCAGATACTGGGAAAGTAGAACTATCCTGATCCGTCGTCCGATCCGGGTATGCTCTCGGGAATGGAGGTCGAAAGACGGCAATAACGTCCACCGCAGCTTTGCCAACGCCTTGAGTAGGCCAGCCGACTAGCCAGCGGCGACTACTACACGCTTCCGGAACCTCTTTCGTCCGAACACATACAGTTACACAGGCGAAACCGGATTCAAAATGGCGGACGTTACACACACTTTTACAGTGGAGTTCAAACTCGCAGAAAAACACAATATATGACTGAACCAACTCCACTGTCTGGGCTGCCGCCGTCATCATGCGCGCCCAGACCCTGATCACGCTAAAAATAGAAAGAATGTTCTGGAAGACGGAGATCGTTGCGGGACCACTGGGATTCGAACTGGGCGAGTATATGCGGGAACCAAAACGAACGAACTGTCTGCAATGAGAAAGAACGAGTATTTGGCCAAACGGACGAACCAGAACACCAGAAAGGGGACTAAAAGGGGAAAAGTAAGGGGACTTGGGCTAGGGGAATACAGTCCAACATGCCTGAATTGGAGACGACACAGCAGTTTTGGGAGCTATTTAGGTCTGTCTACCTTATCTGCTTAATCGGTGGACCTCCATACTCACCCATGGTTCGCTCGGCCCGTTCCGGGCACCAGGTCCCCAAAGCCGATCGTCGATAGAGTGACAAAGCTACAATAAGAACTACAGTAGTGACTCTGAGTCTGGGGAGCAGTAGCACAGATGCGATTGAAGGCCGAATGCGACTGAATCGACGGTCCCACTGTACCAGAAGTAGATGGAAGCGATGGGGCTCCAGTCGGATTCGGTCCAGTGGAAGAGAAAGGCGCTCAACAGTACGTAGGCGACCACGATCAATAGGATGAGCGAAGTGGGAAGGTTCTCCTCCTTCTCTCGTCCTTTTGGGGTGTCCTTGCTTTGCTTCCTCGCGCGCTGCAGAAGAGATTACAAACAAAACAGTCCATAGCGATTTCCACATCGGCATTGTATTACAGAGCCAAAGAGTATTGCGAGCGCAACCAAGGGCAAACCATGACAACTACGACGTGATATGTATGTACAAGCGTTCCTACCTGTCGCCTCCGGCGTCGGCAGACAGTGCAGCAGGCGCGGTTGTAGACGAAGCGGAAGAGGTGGGCGGCGGCGGCGCCCACCTTCATGAGAAAGAGGGAGACGAGCGGCACGGCGACCACCGCGTAGAGGATCACCAACATCTTGCCCATCTGCGTCTTGGGTACGGCTACGCCCTCGCCGTAGCCTGACAGAGAAGAAGATTGCTCCAAGGAAGGGGCGGTTGGTCAACCACCGTAGACGCAGTGCGCTACATTGTGTCAACCATACGTGCACTTTACTGGAGTGTGTCCCAACCGATTGTGGTCAGAATGGTGGAAGCGAAGAAGACGCCTCCCGCGGCCGTCCATCGAGGGAAGATGGCGGCCTTGAATTTGTCGACGGAGGCGTTGCGGTTCTCTTCCACGGTCTGCTTAAGCAGCCGAACATTAGCAAACCGTCTTAGGCAGGCTGTTGCGCTTGCGCCACATATGTACCTCGTCGAAGTCGAAAAGGTCATGGTGACTTAGCATCTCCACGGCGAAACCGCGCACTCTGAGGTTCTTGTGGGAGATCATTTCGGTCGTCCGTTTGTGGTACTGATTAACCAATGATTCGAACGCTTCTTTGCAGCTCTTTGCCGACTCCCGTGATCTTGGAATTCGAAGCAAGCTCGGGCACCGTACTCAGTTCGACCACGTTCGGTAATACGTTTTCGCACAGCACAGATGGAACACTTACGAATTGCGATTCAGAATTTGGCGAATTCGTTCCGCTTCGATGGTGATCTTCCGGCGCAGTTCCTGCGTACCGACGAGAATTCGCAAAATAAAGTGTGAACTGTTGGAAGTCTTGCACTGTTTGTACCTACATATTTACGTAGCTGAGCCGCCTAACGGTATACGACACGCGGCGTTGGCGGTAATGTCTACGGACAAGTTCCGCTCCAGTGGCTCGCTTTTACTAACATGTACAGAGGAAGTCAAAGCCACCTTCCACCTTCAAGTCCGCGGCGGCCTCGGCTGCTGCCTTGATGTGAAGTCCCTCGCTGCGACCCTCAACCCACAGGAAGAGATAGCCCCCTCCGACAGTGTAGAGGAGTAGGCCTACAGTCAAGCCGATTTCTGAGAACAGGAAACGCAGAATGCTCTTGCGATTCGACTGGATCTGGCCTCCGAGTTGGACGACGGCCTTCTTGCCGGCGCTGCCCGACTTCTTGGCCGCCGCGATCAGGGCGCGCTGGTTCTCGAAGGAGGCGAAGGAACGCATTTGGTTCAGTCTTTTCTTGCAGAGGAATTGCGACTTCCGATCTTGCTGGACTCGAGTCGACCAAACCCGACAGCCCAAATGCCGGCCGTGATTGCGCTGCGGTGGCTACCGCTCGACACGCGTGCATTGCGTGACCAATTGAGACCATGGCTACTGACAATTATGTCGTCAAGTCGGACGGCAATTTCACGGCATGTGCCTAGCGCGGTGTCGGCGAAGCGGACGGGTAACAACTGACGTCGCTTGGTGTGTAACTTCAAAACTAATTGGGTAACAGAACTGAATTGCACTTTGCCTGCGGTGTATGTACGACTTTTTCACTCCTCATATCAAGACGAAACGGTGCAAATTCTTTTTGTTTTTTGTGCCATTATTTGGCTTGCACCTAAGCCTTTCAATACACTCCTAGAATTCTGAGTTAAAGGTTTTGGCGCAATGTTCACGAAAAGAACGAATGTGATTATGTGGAAAACGCACACCCCTTTCCGAACGGTTACTGCACGAGCCGAGTCTCCGCCCCATTCGAGTGGCATCGTTGTCTGTTGCGTTACTTCGGTCCGTATCGCTTCTATTCCACAGTCCAAACTCGGAACGAAAGCAAAGCGAGTAGATCTACACATGACAAACAAACGTACCATTTCTTCCTACACGCGAATTCAGCACATGTCGAAACCATCCTACCAAGCCACCAAAGCTACAAAGGAACGCGAACCGAACCCAACTTTGCACAGAGGACACAAAAGCCGGTATTCACCTAGGCTGGCATTGGTAGAGGGAAACCTTTAGGCCGATACGCAGCAGGGTACGCTAGAACAAACGCTCTGAGCTCACAGCTCAACTCAAGACAGTGGTTGTGTCACTTCTTGGCGTCTTTGCTGCTGGTGTTGTGGTGTGGCGACTGCGGTGGTTGTTGCGGCAGCGTGGCTTTGCCCACGCGTGGGTTCCACAGGGGCGAATCCCAGTGGGCGGAGGAGCCTCTCTTCTGGAAGCGCTTCCTCTGCAACTTGAAGAGTGTCGAGAGGTCGGGAGGTTGCGGCACTCCGAAGATGGCGTCCAGAGCGGGAGGGTTGAACTCCTGGTGGATGAGGCTCGCCTTCAGCTGGGCTCCTACAACAAACGTGAACTTCTTGGTGTGGGGTGTTGGAGGAAAGTGGGGGAGAGGGAGGAATGGGAGGGAGGGGGGGAGAGAGGAGGCAGGGAGGGACAGAGGGGGGGGGGGGAGGGAGAGGGGGAAAGAGGAGGGAGGGATGGAGGGGAGGGGGAGGGAGAGAGGAAGGCAGGGAGGGGCAGAGAAGGGGGGGGGGGGAGGGGGGGAAAGGGAGGGAGTGAGGGAGGCAGAGGGAGGAAGGGAGAGGGAGGGACGGGGGGAGAGGGAGGGACGGAGGGAGGAGGAGGGAGCATCAACCCACCCAACGCCCAGAAGGGCACTCGTTTCCGGGGATTGGCCTCCTCGTCAGTTTCGTCTCCACTGTTGAGGTCGCTGATGTCGTAGTTGTTCTCCGTCGAAGGCTTCTTCGCCTGCAGCGGCGTCATTGCGTACCTGCAATGGGGCCGGAGACCGAGAAAGGTACAGTACAAGGTAGACAAATGCCAGTCAGAGAATGTAGCGGCGGCGACTCACGAGGTGAAGATGGCGCCGCTGTCCTGCGGCTGCTTGGCTTTCTTCGCCGTACTCTCAGCTGAGGCTGTGTCCGCAGGCTTGACTGAGGTCAGGGTAGGGCCTGGGGGCACGGTCGGAGGCTCCGCGGTAGCCGCCGGCCGATTCTCCGCCGGCTGCTGCTGCTTCTAAGGGATGTATCACGATCACTCCACGGATGCTAATACGGTGCTAACTAACGTATGCACCACAAAAGTGGCTTCTCTAGCGGGTTCCGGCGTCTTGGGTTTGGAGTGGGGTGGTTGCTGCTGCTGCTTGTCCTCAGAGGTGGGCGCGGTAGCCGCCGGCTTGGCTGGACTGCGCGCTCTCTTGCCCGCCGGACTCCTAGAAGTGTGCAGACATCACCACATCTCTGGGAGTGCAATGTACAGTGGAGAACTCCCAAAGCCCCACTTGGCGGCCGGCTGCTGCGCATTCAGCTGTTTCAGTTGCTCCGCCGCAGTGGTCTTCTCAATGAGACGTCGATTCTTCTCCTCCTGTCGCGCCTTCTGTTCCTCGCGCTTCTGGCGCACCTTCTCCATCTTCGCCTCACGATTCCTGAAAACCAAAATATCGTCTTACTTCATGAAATTGAACTGCACACCCCTGAAGAAGGACAATGGCACAAGCAAGCAGCGGTAGAAAGTGACTCAGAAAATGCTAGACTCAGTTGGTTGTCATCAAGAGAGGGGGGGGGGGGGGGGGAGGGGTGGGGACCAAGGGAAGTGCAGCGATGTGGCACATTCACCCAATCCCAATGAAGGAATAACTGACAGCCACTATGACTATGCCATTTTATTCTTCTACTGACAGACCTCTTGGCCTCTTCCATCTTTTGGGCCATGCGTTCCTCCTTTCTCTTCAGAGCCTCCTCCTCCTTCCGCTCCCTCTCCTCCTGCTGACGACGGCGCTCCTCCAGCGAGTCCTGCACGGGGATAGAGAGAATATTGCGCGCGCTCTACTGATCTACCGTAGTTCAAATAAGAATTGCAGCCCACCACACAAAAACAATTGCAGTTGATCCCACAAACCTTTCTGGTGGGTTTCTGGGGCGTGAACTTGTTCATGACCTGCTTGAAGAGGGCTGGAGCCAGCTTCTTCTTGTTCAGAGGCTTGTAGACGGTCTAAACCAAGGGGAAGTATAGTGCGTCTTGTATCAGAAAAGAGGAGAGGGAGGGAGCCGAATACCTTCTTGTTGCCAGTGGTGGCGGGCCCAGTGGCGCCCCTATTCGCAGCGGGGGGTCTAGAGGCCTCCGCAGGGGTGGTGGGGCAGGAGGGAGACTTCCCAGGAGTGGGAGACTGCTGCCGACCTTGCCTCAAGGGCGACTTGGCAGCGCTGCTCAGAGTCCCTGCCATGTAGCTTGGAGTAGCCGCGCCTCTGAAAGGTCTCACGGTGTGGATGGCGGGTGGCAAATTGCGAACACGTTGACAAATCTAAGAAATTCGAAAGATACAGTACTACTACTACCTAGTCGACATGGGAGAGTGGTGGGAAGGAGTGTCGACGCGAGGCTTCTTGGGCGAGACGGGAGCCGATTTGGGAGAAGAAGGCCTCTTGTTGTCCGCCTGCTTGGCATTCTGAAGCGTCGAGGCGATGTATATTGCGCAAGAGGAGCGAAAGATACAAGCATGACGCAAATATCGCCTGCGACAGTAGTCGACAACAGACGACCTGTTTGCTGGCCACAAATTATCCGCGATAAGCAACATTATGCCGAAATCTTCACAAACAAGATTAGTAGACGGGGGCAGAGCCCCTCGGGGCACTCCTCCCCTCTTTCAGAATAATTTTGGGAGTTGAATCATGCTGCCCATTGATCAACGAGACATGTCAGTGAGGCTTAGTGGCAATTCTGATCACAAAATTAATAGAAAATTCGGAATTGTGACCCTACAATACCCCACATTTGACATACAACACACCTAGCTTCAGCTGAACTGACACAACCAGGTTTTCCAGTTGACGGCACGTATGGTGGTAAGCAAATTCTTCAAAAATGGTCCCACACATCTCAAAACGAAAAGACAACATCAAATTTGTGATCAGCGTCCCCGAAAAGCCGGAATCGAGTACTTGCACGGTAGGTGCCCCAGACAAATCCGGCAGCCAAAATTTTAAAATTCAAATTTTCCGCCAAAAGACGCGTCGGACGAAAAAAGTGCTTAGTACAAAAACAACGTATCTTTTGATGTTCTATCACGTGAAAGTCCAACTGACACCGAAATGTCTCAACTGACCCCACTTTGCACCGAAATACCGAAAATTTGTTGGGAAAATTGAAATTTCGCCCAAAAGTCCTGTTCCGATTCCGGTAAAGGCATTCGTCCGCCTCTAAACGTCCGCAAATTTCGTCGAAATCGATTGGCGCAACAAAAAAATGGGAATGGCACCACTTTTGAATTTTGGGCCAAAAATCGAATTTTGAGATTTTCACCCAAATCTTGTCAATTACGAAAGAAGTGATCAACTACATTGTTGTAGAGCTCGCCGAGCTCTATCAAATGGTCGTTGTCCCATCTCGATTGCTTCACCCTATCAATAGTTACGCTTGCTCGAAGTTTTGCCCGGAGACCCGGAACCCAACTTTGCACCGGATTTCTGGGCGCGTACGACATCAAGCAGGGATTCTGGCGACGATTCTGGATGCACCTATCCGAGTTGTTCAAATCCAGAAAACAACAGACCATTACCTCGCAAAACAAAAAAAATACGACCTGACCGTGAACCCTTATTTTGGGTCGAAAAACCCGTTTTTTGCTACCCGGCCCGGGCAGGACCGGACCCAGCCCGGCGGCGCCCCCACCATCGGATAGCCCAATGTCTTTTACATATTCGGCCCAAAGCTCGTCTCGCTACGTTCTACCAGAACACTATTCTAAGCGTCCAAAGTTCGTCGGAGGCCGAAAAACCGGGTTTTTGGCAACTTGCCAAAAATCGGGTCAGGGACGGAAGTCGGGACCTTCGATGCACACTGCGCAATGCAGAGACCTATCGAATAAAAAAAATTCGCCCCGATCGGCCAAGTCTACCCCGACTTATGAGCGTTTGAATTTACACAGAATCCGCACCATCACTATAGCACTCCTCCCTTTTGGAGGGGAGGAGTGCCAAAAATGTGCTCAAGGGACCACAAAATGTGTCGACGACCAGGTGGGGAGTTAGCAGTGACAAAGCATTCACTATATCAATTCACCTTGAATGGCGCGTACGTAGCCATCTCCGAGTCAGAAGAGACGACCTCGGGAAGGGCTATGGGCGCTTTCTTGTGGACCACTTTAGTGCGCGCCCGGGTCCTCGCTCCGGGAGCCTGAAGGATCGAGTGCTTCGAGTTGTCAAAACGCACGTGCAGTTTGGTAGTAGTTATCACTAGAAGCACCTTCTGTTCAGCCGTAACAGTCTCCGTCTCCCCTCGCAAGGCCGAATCCTCTTCGGTCTTAGCCGTCGTCGGCGCTGTAGTAGAAGCTGGGGCATTGGCAAGGGCCGTCGACGTGGTTCGCTTCTTCTTCGCTTTCGGAGGCGGCGCGGGGGAAACTACAGCAGATTCGGCGGCTACCGCGGCGGGAGAAGAGCGGGTAGGGGACTCCTCAACGTCGATCACCGTCGTCGTCTGCTGCAGAGTCTGCCTCTGTCGAGTGGCGCGCCTCTCGGCCGGCGCTTCATCTGCCTCCTTCTCTCGCTTCTCTTCCTCTTGTCGATTCGAGTTCTGCTGCAGGGCTCTGGGACTGGCTCTGGTGTCGCCGTCGGCTGTGGAAGCAGCTGGAGCCGACTTGGTGGGAGTCTTGGGCGGAAGCGTGCCACTGAAAACAATGGAGCCGGATGGGCAATATTGTCATACGTTCTCTCGAACCATTGGTGAACCGAGTTCCCCAAGACAGGGCTGAGATAAGGCCAGCCAATAATCAAAATTCGCGACTCCAATCTTTCAAACAAATTGGGGGTAGATAAACGCTGGCACTGGCACTGGCACTGGCACTGGCAGTAGGGCGATAAACGCTGGCACTGGCACTGGCAATCATCTTATTTCAAGGTACATAACTTTGCCCATAGATGCCACCCATGACATTACCACGGATTTTGCTGTTCCACCCTACTGCCAGTGTGACTGCTAGTGCCGATTCCTTGCTGTGCGTGTGTTGCAGCGCGACGTATTCCGAGCAGTTCTCCTTCCATCGACAGTGTACGGTAATTCCGAGTAGTACAAGGCAACAGGGCGGCAAGGCCAGACAAACACATCACCCCCATACGAGGCGCAATTAACGTTATGTTTACCACCGCCACAAATGGTGGATTATCAAAATCCTTTTGTCGGATTATCGCGATTTTGCGATCCGCTGGGCGGAATCGGCTGGGAATGTGGACACGATTTCGGATTTCGACACATTTCGATTTCGGATCGGCGCTAAAATTTCGACAAGTCACATGGAATTTGATGGAGAACGCGATTCAGTCGAGAAATCTGGGAAGTGTATCAAATTTTGTCCGAATTTTTCGAGTTTTGCACTATTATGCAAATTTTAAGATTTCTCTCAGTCGGTTGCACGTAGAAGCGTCAAACTTGCACAAAGTACATAGAATTAGATGGCGGACACGATTCCATCGACAAATCTAAACAAGCTCCGCTATTAAAAAGTTGAGTTTGTATTTTGACTGGCATTGCAAAGAGTTGCGTTCTTTCTGCAGAGAGTGCTAGAGTTCATCGCCCGCATGCTCCGCTTCATGAGCCCCCGCTTCGCAAGAGGGTATTGCATTAGCAATATTGATTTCGCCCGCGATTTGGCTTTTAGAGCAAGAACATCCCTCTTTCAAGCAACGCTGGTGTGATCGGCATCTCATTGGTGATTGGTGTGTGATCGGCATCTCGAATCCGAAATCGTGTCCAAATTTCAGCCGATTCCGCCCAACGGATGGCAAAATCGCGATAATCCACCAAAAGGATTTTGATAATCCGCCATTTGTGGCGGTGGTAAACATAACGTTAATTGCGCCTCGTATGGGGGTGATGTGTTTGTCTGGCCTTGCCGCCCTGTTGCCTTGTACTACTCGGAATTACCGTACACTGTCGATGGAAGGAGAACTGCTCGGAATACGTCGCGCTGCAACACACGCACAGCAAGGAATCGGCACTAGCAGTCACACTGGCAGTAGGGTGGAACAGCAAAATCCGTGGTAATGTCATGGGTGGCATCTATGGGCAAAGTTATGTACCTTGAAATAAGATGATTGCCAGTGCCAGTGCCAGCGTTTATCGCCCTACTGCCAGTGCCAGTGCCAGTGCCAGTGCCAGCGTTTATCTACCCCCTTCAAAATTCGAACTAATAAACAAAATAAAGCCAAACTCAAATCCGGTCGCGCACCCATCTTCGGAGTCGAAGTCGACGTTCTGCAGCACTCGCTCGAGCCAGTCGAAGTGGGGCTGACTGTGGCGCTCGAAATTCCCTATGGCCCTTTTCGCTTCTTCCGATAGAGTCTTGAAGATGTCGAATCTGTCCAGGGGAACCGCCGGATACACGAATAGTCCCGATTCGCCGATCGGCGGCTGCTGCGACGAGGTCGAGGCGACGGAAGATCGAAACGACGACGCCTGCGACCGCGATGCCCCACCCGCCGTCTTGCTGCTGGCGCCCAGCCTCCGCTTGCGAGTAGTCATTGTCTTTCGATTTTCTTCGAATTTACCTTTACGCAGGCACTAAAACAGCGGAAAAACTACCAAATTTGGTTCAGGTGGGGTGGACGGCACAATATCCTCTAGTTCTGACGAGTTGCCCACATCTCTTGTTTGAATTCTCGGTCAAGCAACACGGGGGTCTGCAATCCACGGTTACAGCCACCGTTACGGTTACGGTTATGCATTACACGGTTACTAAGGTTCACAGTAAATACTTAAAATCTGTAATCCATGGTTGCGAAGTTCATCTCTTACTAAATATTCATCAAATACCAGTAGGCAAAATTTCAACAGTACTGAAATCAATAATTAAAGTATTTGTCTTCTAGAATGTGTATGAAGAAGAATGTTTACCTAGAGTTAGATGTATGTAGATAACAAGACAGTGTGATGTGGAATTAATGTCTCGAAATTAGCTTGGTGTTTAGTGAATTAGAAACTTAACCCTCCTTATTCTGAGTGTATTCTGTGATATGTACCTCATTAGTGTATTTTCACTTTGCTTCTTGACTAGAAATGTGGTATTGCTAACCTATTCAGTAGACTCTCTCTATCAAAGAATACAGTTAATAGCTGTGATGATTTAATTGAAATTCATGTGCACAATCAAATTTAGTTTATCAGCAATTTAGATTTTAAACTAGCTAATAATAACATATTTTAGTATCTTTATTTAAGTCATAATACAAATACAATTAATTTTTATTTCTATTTCTGTCATATTAAAATATTACATGTATCCATAATATATACAAAATAGATCAAATAATTGAATTCAAACAAAAACATGGAAATGTAAAATTTTTTGTCACTAATTTCAAAGATATTTCAGATTTACACATTTATGATATTACTGATAACTGTAGGTGCACCTGGTATTCTGATACACTCATGCATTTCCAGTACACCAATTTATTTTTGAATGTGTATGTATACCGTACAAATGCCCATATGCATTCATTGGTTTATATGCATACGCATGCTCATATGCATCGCACGCATGTGCTGACGCGCTCAACCCAATTTGTTCGGCCGGGGGCCAGTGCGCCTCCAGGGACTATGGGTTAGTACTACGTCATATAGATAGACGTAACCGATCGGGCTGAAATTTTCACCATAGTTGTTCATAGTAACAAGAAGTATTGTGCTAAAATTTCAGCCAGATCGGTTGAGTGGTTCCCGAGATATTAAACAAAAACTGTCGAAAAATTAACCGATCTTCTTCACATATCCAGGTTTTAGGCCTCGTTCTCGGGAACGGTAGTAGGTAGGAGAGCGGTTGATGGCTCGTTAGAGTCGTCTGGGAGTAGGAAATTTTGTATTAAAAAATCACCCAGATCGGTTCTGTATTGCGGTCGTAGGGCCCGATCAAAAAACTGGTCAAAATTTTGGCTGTCCCAAGTTGCATACGCCGAGCTCTACTGGTGCAGGCTGGAGGGCCAGTCTTTGTGATCCAGTCAAGGCCATAATAGGGTGAACAAATGTGTAAAACATTTCATCATTCTAGGTTGTATGGTTCTTGAGATATGGAGGCACAAAAGTCAGATCCCATACCAATCCGGGGCTTGGCTGCAGATGGCCGAGCTCTACTGGCACATGCTGGGGCGCCAGTCTTTGTGATCCAGTCTTGACCATAATAGGGTGAACAAATGTGTAAAACATTTCATCTTTCTAGGTTGTATGGTTCTTGAGATATGGATGCACAAAAGCCAGATCCTGCACCAATCCAGGGCTGGGCTCTAGATGGCCGAGCGCTACTGGTGCATGCTGGGGCGCCAGTCTTTGTGATCCAGTCAAGACCATAATAGGGTGAACAAATGTGTAAAACATTTCATCTTTCTAGGTTGTATGGTTCTTGAGATATGGATGCACAAAGGTTGGAACCAGTACAGTATAACAGTATGACGAAATCGTAAATTCGTATAGTCGATGTTAAAATGAATGGTAGAGTGGTGATATGTATTGGAGGTGTTGTGGGTGGACTCTAGAAGGGTGGTGGGTGGCAGAATGACATTATGGCGAAATCGAAAATTCGTACAGAATGACATTATGACGAAATCGTAAATTCGTATAGTCAAGGTCGAAATGAACTGTAGAGTGGTGATATGTATTGGAGGTGTTGTGGGTGGACTCTAGAAGCGTGGTGTGTGACAGAATGACATTATGACGGAATCGTAAATTCGTATAGTGAATGTCAAAATGAACTGTAGGGTGGTGATATGTATTGGAGGTGTTGTTGGTGGACTCCAGAAGGGTGGTGGGTGACAGAATGACGTTATGACGAAATCGTAATTCGTATAGTCGTATAACTGTCTGTGCATCCAACCTCCTGAGGCTAGACCTGTCTGTGCATCCAACCTCCTGTGGCCAGACCTGTCTGTCCATCCAACCTCCTGTGGGGTTTTCGAGGACAGAACACGAATCCAGTGTTTGCTTCTGGATTCGAGCTGCCCTTTACTCATGGCCTCAATGGTACCCACTCCTGCAAACCTGTCCGTGAGGAGGAACCCCTCCCCCCCCCCCCCCCCCCCCCCCCCCTCCTGCTGAAGGTGTCCACTTCGTGGACATGGACAGGGAGTGTATTCTAGGAAAGTTCCCCCCCCCCCAACCCCTCCCCCCCCCCTCCCGCTGAAGGTGTCCACTTCGTGGACATGGACAGAGAGTGTATTCTAGGAAAGTTCCCCCCCCCCCCCAGTTGGGGGGGGGGGGGGTAAGGACAGGTGAATTTGTTCGGGGTGAAGTTGAACAGGCTGTGTATCTCAGATGACTTCTCAGCCTCTAAGCTACACAAACAAGTTCAGCATGCTCTGTTTGTGGGTGCCAAACTCGCTTCAGAGTGAGCAGTGCAGCTCTGAATTAGCACTAAGTCCTAAGTACTTCGATTCGATACATCGTGTTGGGATGTGATGGCATGGCACTGTCTATGCGCATGGGTTAGTGGGTGCATGGACGCACGGCGCCTGTTGATGTAGGAACGTGGGTGGGTGAGGGGGGGGGTCGTTGCACTTGCACATGTTGCGCTGCGCTTACTGCATACGTTGAGTTGTTTGAGTGCTGCAGTAGTACACACCTGCTCGCGTTTCATCAGTGGTGACGGGTGAGTGAGGCGCGTACCCGCCTGCGCATTGCGCCTATGTGAGAACCGTCATGCGTGTGAGCAGAGCACGCTGAATTTGTTCGTGTAGCTTAGAGGCTGAGAAGTCATCTGAGATACACAGCCTGTTCAACTTTACCCCGAACAAATTCACCTGTCCTTACCCCCCACTAGGGGGGGAACTTCCCTACAATAATAATTTTCATGCGTATTTGAATGCGTACAGTCAACAGTGCAATCTTAACAAACCATAAAAAATTTGGCTATTTGAAAGCTATTCATTGCAAAATAATTCGCCTGCAGCGCTAGGCAAACATCTAGGACCCAAACCACAGAGCAATACAATTGGCTAACAAACCACCTAAATGTGGGACACCGCATGGAAGCTCCATAATATGATGCAGTCACATGTTTACCGCAAGACGAGATGGAAAATGTTGCAGCCACAACGAAAATTGAGCAGTTATAGTTGATCAGGACTACGGTAGTTAATACTCATACGCATACGCATATACTGTGGAATGGCACGGAAAATACGCATACACATACTCATTAACTGGTATAACTTCAGAAAATACGCATACGCATTCAAAGAATTCCATACTGATGCTATTGCTACCTACATATACTGATAACATTAGCAAAATCGCACATTGCGAAGTCCCGACGTGGATTACAGATTCTAAGGATCTATTAACACCTTAGTAACTGTGGATTGCATAACCGTAACCGTAACTGTAACCGTGGATTACAGACTTTCTGCAACCTGAATTGCGACACAAAAGTTACGGTAGCCAGCCTCAGTTTCAACCGTACTTCTGAAGAGCTGTTCCGTGCAAGACAGCTTGGCCATTATGACAAATTTGGGCGATAGATGAAAGAGCTGAGGAAAACTATTGAAACCAAAATCACAGCAGCTGCGTTCGCGATCTCGTCGATTCAAGCACGGCCTCTTTTAGCAGAATGGCCGACGGTCCACCAAAAGAGGGCGTGAGCGCCAGTGTCCTGAAATCGTACCAGAGTATACTGGACGCGGCAAAGGAGGCTGTTCTCGGCGTCGACACTTCGGTTGCTAACACCCATTCTTCGGTTTCGACTGCTGGCAAGGATGCGGACTGCGCCGAAGTCGAAGAAGAGTGGAGAGACGTCACCCAGCAGTTCTTTGACGCTTGTCGAGACGGTGCGATTCAGTCGTTATGTACCGTTGCTACAATACAATACAATACAATACAATACAATACAAAATGTAAATGAAATTTAATAAAATGTTCTTCATTGCGCAGGTCTGTCGCTGGGCGAGTTGTATCAAGACGAGCGCTTCTCTCTGCACGAGACGATGGCGGCCATCGAACTGATGGACCCCAAGATGGATCAGGGAATGAGACGACTACAACTGGACGAGATCTCATTCGACGGCGCCCTCATGGTCAGTGATAGCTGACAGATGGGCTCACTGGATTCATTCATTCATTCTAACACTCACTCATTCTAATTGGAGGTGTCGCACGCTTTATCTACGATTTGCAGAGTGGTCGACTCCTCGTGGGCGAAGACGACCCCAAGGACCCTGCAGAACTGTTGGCTGTGATGGACGCTCTTCTGGCCTGCGTAGTCGGCTGGCTGGAGGGCCACAACTGCGCCCAGACGCTCTTCAGTTGCCTCTATCTGCACCGGCTGTCGGCTGTGGGCAGCAGAACGCTCAGAGCGTTCTGTTTGGGAGTCCTGCGACTGGCCCACACCTGCAAGTTCATCCTGGAGACAGCTTCCGTCTTTGAAGAGGTAGGGAGTCCATGCGTTTTCTCAGAGACTCATTCATCAACAGGTGGCTGAAGGTGACAGCGCTCACTTCTTCAGGAGGACATGAACTTCAGCCTCTTCGACAGACTCTTTGACAGCTGCCTCGAGATGGCCGGGCAGACGCCCGAGGCGACCGCCCTCTTGAGAGAGGTGGACGAGCAGCTGACGCGCAAGATCAGGGTGAGAGACGCACTACCTCTGTGAAGGTTTGGTAGTGTGCTGAAACTCCTGTGGTGTCCAGGTTGTTAGTGAATGTACCTAACCCATAGCGCGTCACATGAAATACAGTATATCTGACTTCAGAAACAGGCCAGTGGATCTGGAGCGTCGCCGCAGCAACTGGAGGCGATCCGGTGTCGAGTTCGCCTTCTGCGCTCCCTTCTACTGGCGCTCACTCAGCTGGTGCCGTCTGCGCTTGAACACAACAACACACTAAGCAACAGCAGACTGCCGCAGGCGAGCATGCACGCCTCCTCTACTCAGAAGAAGAAGAAGTCCCCGCAGAGTCAGGTTCGCGAGCTGTTTCAATTGGGATCTTCTGATACCTAATAATAACAGTGTCCAGTCTGCTGCCATTGTGCCCATTAGGGTCAGACGAAGTCGAAACGCTCCGTCGCATCAGTGGACCTCGCTCAATGCGAGACGCTTTTGCGTCAGTGCGCCCAGCTCTCTGAGCAACTCTGCGAGACCGTCTCACTGGGACTGAGGGGGGAAGCTACCGCAGACGACGGTGGGTGATTCATTGCAGATGCAATTATTGGGCGCTACTGTAGTGACAGCCTCAATAGCCGGCCAATGAAATTGAGACAATTGGTTTGTCTCATGGGTAGCACCATTTGCAAATTGACTTGCAGATTGTTGGAGTGCGCATTTTGTTGACCTCATCGCCTCACCGCATAACAAATGGAATATTTCTCCCTTCCTCTGTGCAGGCGCCTTCGAGTGGCTGTCGTCCTTCGAACCGGACGTGCACAGTCACCTGTTGCCCTCCCAGTTCCCCCGCAGTCTGCGCCTTTTCAACCGGGAGGAGGCGGCCGCCTACCTGCTCACTCTCTCACAGAGACTTCTACTCGTCGCCCTCGCCCTACCCGCCAAGGTGGCCGCTGGATTCTTTGACACGCTGGTGGGTGGATTAGGCTCTGCCTTGTTGAGAACAGTAGCTCAAATGATGGGTTGTGTATTGCTTCTAGGAGTTCTTCCGCGAGTTCAGTAGAGGGCGCAGCTGCGTCCTCAGCCGCTCCGTCCTTCAGGTGAGGGAGTATACTGTGGGTGCTGGTGGATGACTGATCTGAATTTTTCTGCGTGTGATCGCTACGAACGACAACTAAACTAGTTCACACCTGCTTCACATCCTGCGGAAACCATAGTTACGGTGTTGCGTGCAGCTGGTCTACCTGCCGTCCATGGAGGGCGAGGAGGTGATCGCCGAGTCCCATGGCCAGTCCATGGAGGGGGGCCATCTGCAGCAGCAGCAGTGGGGCGGTCTCAGTGTGCCGCGGGTGTTGGGTCGAAGGCCGCTGGACGCTCTCGTGGTCGACTCCATGCTCGCCTTCTCCAATCCCCCCGCTCTGCAGTTGATGACAAGGTTTGGCATTGAAGTGTTGTATAGAAGTTTCTACACAGTGTTCGTACAACAGTCTGACGAGTCTCGATTGTACAAACGATTGCAGAAACGCCCTTCCCGAGGACCGCGCCGCCAGAGAGGAGCTGGACGACTTCCTTCTCAGCGCCTGCCGTCTCTGCGTCTCGCTTCTTCAGGTGCTTACTTTGTATTGTAGCCTGTTTTGTATGAATCGGCTTGTGAACGCTTGTCGTGTGGACTACAGACGGCCGGATACAACCGATGTCGTCAGCGCGACAGGATGGGCCACGTTTTCGAAGACCTCGAAGTCTTCATGGGACTGGTGCGCTTTCAATCACTCACTCACTCTGTCCTACTGAATTGGCTGCCCATTGCCAAATAGTCTGGTCTTTTGGATAGTAGTTCTAGTTGGGGTTATAACAGTAGACAACTCGTCCATCTCGCCACTTCCTGACAACCTTCTTGCCTGTTTCGCTTGTGTTGCACCTTGACTGTCGAACTTCAGAAGCGTACCATCCCAGAGTTTCCCAGAATTCTTACGCCATACAACAAACCCCTCCCATAGTTTAGGCTAAGTTTGTTAGGTTTGAGTTATACTAACTTCAATTCTACTCCTGTACATGCAGGCAGACCGAGTGGACGGCGCCTTCCACCAGTTGCTGTTCGAGCAGCAGCAGGCGCAGCAGTTGTCAGAGGGCTCAGAGGGCCGTCAGCAGCAGCGTCACCACCTGCAGGTGCTGGGCGCCTTCGCCTACTTCTCCACTCTGGACGCCATGCGCGACTTCTTCCGCTCAGCCTTCGACGCTCAACTCTACGCACCATTCGAACTGGCCGCTATCTACTGGTGACATGCACCGGCTTCTACTGAAGCTTTTGCAGTAACTGGCAACTTTCAGACTCTTAGTGAACGCGTTGTTTGTTAGGTACCAGGGCGAGTTGGTGTTCAAGTCGATGGTCAACCTTCTCAACAGAGTCCACGCCTACGTCGTCCGAGAGATGGAATACGGTAGATCGACTTTGGTTCACTATCGTGAGAGCTACCGTACACGCTTTACATAATGTCGATTCAGCGGCGAAGGCGGAGCGTTCCGCTCAGCCCTCGCAGGAGAAGAAGCGCAGTCAGCGTCAGAAGAGGGAGTGGCAGAGACGGCGGCAGACTTCCGATGCTCTGCACACGGAGCGCTCTCTCAGGTGGCAGGCACACTACAGACTCTGCCTGGGAATGGCCAGGGTGAGGGCAGATGCAGTGGTTAAATAGATGTTGTTTCTCTGTATGATAATTGATAGTAGTGGAGTTAGCCATTGGATCTGACCCTCGTCAGCTCCCAATGAATTGGGTACACCTCCAATTACGCACTCAACTCGATTGAACTACTGTACGAGACCAACGACACAGCAATCCATACCACTGACCGTAATCAATCCATTTACTCTCAGCTGCTGGGAGGCTTGGAGCAGAGCGGCCGCCTGTCGAAGCCCCGGCCCGACCTGGAGTGCCATCGTTATGAGCAGCGTCTGGCCCCTCTCACGGCGCTCTCCATGCCTCCACCGGTGGCCTACCAGCAGTTCCAGGCCATCTGGACGAGGTGCTGTAATGACTTGGCGTCTTTACTGTGGTGTATTGTAGTGTTACTGTAGTGCACTGTGAACTGTGCTGCAGTGTACTCGGTCTCATCACTAAAAGTTTGGGAATCTTCCGCACACCATAAACAGCGTTATCTGCAGGCAGAGGAGTATGTAGCACCATGCACAGAATTTCGTCGTCTGTTGCCGATTTATCCAGCACCTGTTTCTTGAACTCTTAGACGTTTTATGAGAGGCTTTGTTTGCAAACGCTTATGTCACTGCCCATCATAGAGTACAGCCGGTGAGTTCCAGTCGATTCCTTTGCAGCTACCAGTCGGCCGGTCCCCGTCGTCAGTTCCAGATGGCCCAGGAACTGTTCAGCGAGGCTCTGACCAATCTGCAGCATCTGAGCACACTGACGGCCGCCCACAAGTCTGAGGTACAGTAACCAACCTTATTTGTCTCAGTGAGAGGGAGGGAGGTCAGCGTTTATTGTCTCACTCGCAGGCTGAGCAATTGTCGCGCGTGTGCAAGACCAACGGGATTGTGGCCCGTCTGCTGGCCAGCGACCTGACGGCCGGACTCGCGACTGCCGGTAATGACCACAATCGCAGGGGCGCCGGCCAAAAGGTGTGCTGCTACTGTACCGTAGCACTATTTGACGAAAGTTTTGAAAAACGCTTCGTCAATCGACACGACGCTGCTTCAGGTGTCGTTTGACTACTCGCTGCACGCCTGCTTCCCAGTGGTCAAGCTCCAGTAACCGGTTGACTCAGAAGCTGATAGAAGTTCGATCTTCACCTGAGGGCGATAACTGACCGTGTCTGTGTTTGGATAGAACAGATCTTTCTTCATGTGCGGCTGCTATTCATCTTGACTTCACGGAAAACTGACATGCAGAACGCCTCGAATTCTCGTCAGCCAAACGCCGAGGTGCCAAATTTGTGGTTGGTGCCGCTAGCCGATGACGACTTGTGGTGGAGCCGTTGTTGTGAAGGTGTATTCTTGTCGTTGATTTTGGTGGCTTGCTGCGGCCCGTCTGCTCGCTTGTTGGAAGCGACAGCCGGTCTCCGACCCTGGCGTCCTGTTTCCGCTTCGGTCCGCCACGAAAGCGCCATGAATGTGTCGTCCCTCAACTACACAAAGATCCCGAGCGTCGTTGTGCGCCATATAACTCGAAACCTGCCATGTACTGGCATCGGATTAACGTTTCGTATGTACCACCTGCTTGCTGCAGATCAGCAGCAGGTAGGGATTGATCCAGGAGTAGACGTCGACCATGTAGGTCTGGCCCTTGAACATCAATTCCTGCAACAAGATGCAGAAGACGGCGCACAGAGCCTATAATTAGAAATTTATGTCGACTACTGCGTTTGCGGTGCTAGTGAGCACCGTTGGCGACCTGTATGAAGAACAAGACGACGCCAATCCAGACTAGACGGATCTCCGCCCGTTGCTGCTTCTTCAAACTGTCGGTTGCAGGGGCGCCCATGCTGCGGACGCGCAAGTAAGCCCAGGTGTAACAGACTGCGCACGCGACGCGATGGCCACCAAGACGCAGTAGAAGCCGCAGGCGAGAAAGTAGAACCACTGAAATGGTCAGTCGACAATCGACATGACAGTGTCAGTGGTCGCTGTCGTCGTCGGCTTCACTGGTCTGCACCTGCATGCATGAAGCCATTGACCCAGTAGCTGACAACTCCAACGCCGTCGTCCATCGAGCGGTACTCGAAATCGAAGAGGACGAGTGGCGCCACGGCTAACGCCGGCAGCGCCCAGGTGACGGCGACATTGGCCTTTAGGCACCGGTCACTCCACTCCTAACAAACAAGCAATGGTGTCAGTCTTATTCGACAGACGAAGTGCCAATTGGGCATTGGACCTCGTTGTATCCGACGAGCATGAGACGATTGACGGCCATGGATACAATGCCGAGCGACTGGCACAAGCAGAGGTACCAGAAGAGCATGTTGCTGGCCTTGGAGAAGCTCGCCGAGTGGAGCATCACCTGCGGAATTGATGCCGTGAGTATGAACAGTTAGCATATGGCATACATTAAGATACCGTAAATCTTCCAATGAGCAATCCTGTCTCCTACGTCTCCTTGAAGGTCACGAAGCTGAGTGGGGGTCGCTTATTGGATGATTTACGGCCGTAGGTGTCTCGCGACTCACGATCTGATCCAAGCCGAGCCAGACGTAACTTGGGAACTTGATGAGGATATAGTCGACCAGTAGGTGGGGAATGTCGATCAGTCCCAGGTTGAATGTGATCTTGAAGAAGGAGCTGTTGTAGGGCGCCTTGTGGCGATGACGGTGGATGGTCAGCATGGTGAGCAGGTAGAGGAGCAGACTGACCACGGCAGCCAGGAACATCGCCAGGTCGGCTGCTGAGGCGCCCATCTTACGCAGACTACAGTAATACCTACACCACTATGACAGTGGCACTACATAATTACCTAGATGCGACGTCACCACTGTCTGAGTGTAGTATTATTAACTTATCTAATGCGCTCTCCGCGCTTCCGTAATAGTGGGTCTACGTGAGTCGCCAAGAACAAGCTTAGAGTAAAAACTGGGTACGCGATGATGGTTGATTGGCATTGTATAGTGTGTCGTGCATTTGAGGAGTATATTCAATAGTGTGTCAGAATAGCAAGTTGAGCATTTCTTCGGGGAATATCGCCGCAGTTACCTCGAGATTCCAAAGAAAGTTTGCGCCATTGTTGGGCAATCGATGGCTATAAGGCGCATTGGTGGGTACTGATCCATAAATGGATCAGGAATGTTCGCCGCAGGTTCACTTTGGAATGAAGAGGGTCTAAATGGGACGACGCCCTTTTCTTTTGGGTCACAAATGCGGACAGTGACGGTACCGTTTCTGTAGATTGCAGAACCGCACAGTGAACAAACTTGCTGCGTTTCGTTTTCGATTAAATAGGTGGCAAAAACATACGTTGCCGGACACATCCGTGGAAAAATATTGCTAAGTTTTAGCCATTTGAAAATGCTGAAATCTGCCATATTTGACAAAACCCTTGAAAATATCCCTAATTTATTGAATTCTAAAATCTGAAACTCATTCATAATTACTTGACATACTTCGTCCGATACATCCATGCAAAGAAATTTTGAAATTTAAGCTGTTTGAAATTGTCAAAATTTGGCAATTTTGAGAAAAACCTTGAAAATATCCCTAAATTCGTTAATTATAAAATATAGAACTAATTGCTAAGGACTTGGCAGACTATGCTCGATACATTCGTGCAAAGAAAATTTGAAATTTAAGCTGTTTGAAATTGTCGAAATTTGGGATTTTAGACAATACCCTTGAAAATATGCCTAATTTCGTCAATTATAGTCTCTGAAACTATTTGCTAAATACATGGCAAACTATGCTCGACACATCCGTGAAAAGCAATTTTTGAAATTTAAGCTGTTTGAAATTGTCGAAATTTGTGGATTTTAACAAAATCCTTAAAAATATCCTAAATTTCGTTAATTATATTCGCTGAAACTATTTGCTAAATACTTGGCAGACTATGCTCGATACATCCGTGCAAAGCAGTTTTGAAATTTAAGCTGTTTGAAATTGTCGAAATTTGGGAATTTTCACAAAACCCTTGAGAATATCCCTAATTTCGTGAATTCTAAAATCCGAAACTATGTCACAAATTCATCGCGTCTTATGCCCTTTTCATTTCAGCAAAAACTTTGCCGATACGACTTGTAAATAAAAGTGCCATTTTTGACATTTTCATATTTTAATTGTAAATATCTCGAAATAGCGAAATTAGCAACAGAAACGGACAACGGCGCGTTACTCAGCGCATTCGACTCCATTGGGTGGCACTAACCGTCATGTTTAGTTAGACCGCACACACAAACACACACACACACAGACAATAGCGTCCGTATATATGTCGTAGGCGGTTGTGCAAATCAGGCGGTGGTGCAAATTCTGCGCGCAAAGCTGCTTTTGCATGAAAGCTCGGCGGTGGTGCAAAGCTATCGCCCCCCCCCCCCCCCCCAAGCGGCGTGCAGGCCAACAGTGCAGCGTACCCCCCCCCCCCCCACCCACCCCCCGCAGGGCGGCGGCTCTCTTTGCTATCTGTCATCTATAGAGGAGCGCACATTGAATGGACCAGGTCTTAACTGTCAGTTAGCATTGGGCTGTTTGAAGTAGCTGAAATGCCTAAACTACGTGTTCCTGCGAATTAAGAAGAATGCGCCTTGTAGAAAACGGTTTTGAGTTCGCGCGGTCCCGTTGATGGAACGACACTATCGTGGCGCGCGAGGCTGCGAGCGAAGTTCAGATTATACCCCGTCGCTTCCACGATTCTCCTGAAAGAGTCTGACAAACCTGTGCTTATCCTGTCCAAGCTCCCAGATATTCTGCGTCGCTTTCACGATGACGCCAATCACCCAGGCAGAGATACGGTCATTCAAGCAATAGCCTCGCAGTATGCCTGTGTTCCAAAGGAGCAGTGCAGGACTACATTTTCAACTGCGACAACCGCAAGAACTTAGAAGCGAAAATTGTCAGTCGCAGGGGTGAAGTGGTCACGCTGGGCACGAAGTCAGGAACGAGACTCCCTTCTTGCGCGAGCAGCTGCTCAGAGTGAAGGGAAAAGCGGCATCCTTCGAAGTGCCCGACAAAGTCGTCACTGTGGTGCGGGCTATGAGAGCAGAGACTTCCTATTCGTCTAATCGTCCAACAGGCGCAAATGCCGGTCCAAATGCATAATGCACCTCAAAGTGTCCCTGTTGGGGGAACAATCTGTGCTGCGGTACCAAATGCCACTCTGGGAAAAGTTGTAGCAATCATGAGGAGACAAGATAAAGTGATCAGTGACTTCGTCAGTGCAGCGGATGCCTATTGTGCTTTACTAAAGTCGCTGAAGGTGCGCGATAGACGACAGGAAAGCTGCCCATTGTTATAAGAGTCCCATTGTTATAAGAAGAGGCCGCACGCGAAGGCCTGCATGAAAGGGGGTTGGGGGGGGGGGGGGGAGCTTCTGAGATAGCGGCCGCCGCTCGGTGGGTGGGCAGTCGGTCAGCCGCGCCGTCTGGGGGGGGGGGGCATTTGCACCACCGCCCGGCCTTTGTGCAAAGGAGCAGAATTTGCACAACCGCCTGTTTGCACAACCGCCTACGACATATATACTCGCCGCGCTGGGGCGCGGCGAAAAAAGAGGTGCTCCACTCGGCCAACAAAGAACCGTGCCTACGCATGCCGTGTTCTCGGTACAGTAGCACTCACAGACATACACAGGTGCGTTGAAGACGTTGAAACCTACCAAAATAACCGCCGTTCTCCTAACTATACGAAGGCTTCCGTGCTAATAACACGTGTTGCTCCTATTGAAGCTGTCCATTTGTGTGGCCGAACCAGCCCAGTCCACATTTGCGGCCTAAATTAGGGTTTCTAACGAGTTTCGAAAGCAAGTATGTACCGCTAGAAGCCCGACGGGTGGATGACTAATTAACGTACTGTACATCAGTGTGCATTAACCCACCCAAGCATGCATATCCTACATTGTACTTGTTGTAAATTGTCTTCAGTTACTACTGTAGTGCGTTGGGTCGCTTTAACTTTGAGTCCCCTACAGACTTGTACTGGGCTCACACCGTCATGAGGAGTCTGCTCATGAGGGACTACTTCGTGTCCTATGCAAGGTGAGCGTGCATGTATTAGCTGCTTCGTTGACACGTCTTCAGATTTGCAACATAGGTACGCATGTGCATACCAATGTGCATGCATGTAAGTAGTAAGGAGTACCTTATCCGTGAAAAGTGCTACGAGTTTTCCGTGAAAAGTTTTCCGTGAAAAGTGCTGCGGGGAAAAGTGCTGCGGTGCCAGGCGATGACTTT
>JASAMZ010005714.1:0-17361 GCA_030248115.1 Linhomoeus sp. GSCO2_2 | reverse complement strand
CACAATAGGACGTTTTGATGCTCGCTTGATGACGGTTCTTTTGACGTATAGATCATCGCGATCCGTCAATGCTGTCGAGAGTTATCGTGTTAACAGACAGACAGACAGACAGACATACTCTATGCCGCTTAGTATATAGGAGACGTGCCTTTAGCCCGTAGGAGATACTCAAAAATCTAAAGCCCATTCGAATTATGCAGCTCATGGTATTGACCCATGGCGCCCAGCCACTGCTCACAAGTGCCCATAGTAACATCAGATAGATCCAAAAGTCATTTGACACTGTGCCCCTGACAGTGCCTGCATCTACTATTGAACCTGCTCCCGTGCCTCTGAATACACAGAATCTAACACAATGATGATTGCGTTTAGCCCTTAGGAGATTTCAGATAGATCTATAGTCATTTGAGACAGTGCCCCTGCCAGTGCCTACATTTACCATCGCACCTGCTCCCGTGCCTCTGAATACACCTCAGAATCTCACAGCGACAGCTCTGTAGTGAATTGTGACGCACTGGCGCGAAATTTCCACAACAGTGGCCTGCAGTCACGTCTGAGTGCTCAAAATGTACTGCGCAGTCGATATTTTCGCGATTTTCATGGAATTTAGACATTGGCCAAAGTCCACAATAGGACGTTTTCTATTCCAGGTGACGCTGATTCTTTTGATGTATAGACCATCGCGATCCGTCAACGCTGTCAAGAGTTATCGTGTTAACAAACAGACACACTCTATGCCGCTTAGTATATAGGACTAGTGCCTTTAGCCCATAGGTGATACTCCATACTCTACAGCTGAGCACCTATGGAAACAGAGCCACATGTATTGACCCATGGAAAGCAGCCACTGTTCACAACCACACTGCCACACAACCACTGCTCACAACAGCCCATAGGAGAATCAGATAGATCTAAAGCAATTTGACACAGTGCATATGCCAGTGCCTGCATTTATTCTGAAGCTTATGGAAATTGTGCATATTTTTAGAGTCCGTGTATTCAGCCATGGCGCCCAGCCACTGCTCACAACAGCCCATAGGAGAATCAGATAGATCTAAAGCCATTTGATGTTGTGCCCTTGACAGTACCCGAATTTATCGTTGCACCAGCTCCCATGCCTCAGAATACACTGAATTTAACCCACTGACATTTGTACTTAGCCCATAGGTGTTTTCAGATTTATCTAAGGTCGTTTGACAAAGTGCCCCTGCCAGTGCCTGCATTTACTGTTGCACCTGTTCCCATGCCTCTAAATACACCTCAGAGTCTCACAGAGACAACTCTGCAGTGAACGGTGACAAGACAGTGCGAAATTGCCGCAAAAAGTGGCCTGCAGACACTCTTTAGTGCTCAGAATGTACTGTGCAGTCGATATTTTCGCGATTTTTGTGGAAATTAGACATCGACCAATGTCCACAATAGGAGATGCACTATTCCAGGCAGAGGCGGTTCTTTTAAGCCATAGATCTCCAGAATCCATCGAGTGTGTCAAGAGTTATCGTGTTAACAAACAGACAAACAAACAAACAGACTCTATGCCGCTTAGTATATAGGATAGTATGGCCTCTGGAATTTCAATTGTTGTATTGTACAACAAAATGAATTGTTGTATGGCAAATTGGAAATGGCTGAATAATGTCACCTCACTCACCTGAGTGTAAGATTTCAGACGCGAAAATGAAGCATAGCCGTACAATTCAGTACAGAATCAACCTCCAATCGGGCCAAATCACCACAGAAACACAGGATTTGTAACCATACTTGGGTTTTTTCGCCCGCCCTCAGGCGGGCGACACCATACGAGAGCTCGGCGTGCGTGCGTCCGTCCGTCCGTCTGTCCGTGCGTCACGCTCTCAGATCTCAGCGTTGCAAAGTCGTAGAGCGGAGATCTTGGGCTCTACGGATACGTCTCGACTTGCTGGTAATGTGCCTCGAGAAATCGACATTCACAAGTTTGAATTGCGCGCGCTACAGTAACCCGAAGGTCAAAACGCAAAACGGCTCTAGCTCGCTCGTCTTACGTCGTAGAGCGGCAATCGACACGTCAGGTGAAAGCTCTCGACGTGCTCCTTCATGCGGCTGCAAAACTTTGTTCAATTACGCAAACACGCACCGCTGAAAACGCCATTTTCGTGATTTTGACGTTAAGATCGCTCTAACTCGCTCAACTTGCGTCGTAGAGAGACGATCTCAAGCTTTTTGGATAGCTCCCGACTCACTGATCATTTGCTCTCTCATCGGTCAAAATTCAAAAGTTTGAATTGCGCGCGCTACAGTAACCCGAAGGTCAAAACGCAAAACGGCTCTAGCTCGCTCGTCTTACGTCGTAGAGCGGCAATCGACACGTCAGGTGAAAGCTCTCGACGTGCTCCTTCATGCGGCCGCAAAACTTTGTTCAATTACGCAAACACGCACCGCTGAAAACGCCATTTTCGGGATTTTGACGTTAAGATCGCTCTAACTCGCTCAACTTGCGTCGTAGAGAGACGATCTCAAGCTTTTTGGATAGCTCCCGACTCACTGATCATTTGCTCTCTCATCGGTCAAAATTCAAAAGTTTGAATTTCGCGAGTTACAGTAACTCGAAGGTGCAAAAGCGCAAAACGGCTCTAACTCGCTCGTCTTACGTCGTAGAGCGGCAATCGACACGTCAGGTGAAAGCTCTCGACGTGCTCTTTCATGCGGCTGCAAAACTTTGTTCAATTACGCAAACACGCACCCCTGAAACGCCATTCTCGGGATTTTGACGCTAAGATCGCTCTAACTCGCTCGACTTGCGTCGTAGAGAGACGATCTCGAGGTTTTTGGATAGCTCCCGACTCATTGATCATTTGTTCTCCCATTGGTGGAAATTCAAAAGTTTGAATTTCGCGAGTTACTGTAACTAAATGGTGCAAAAGCACAAAACGGCTCTAACTCGCTCGTCTTACGTCGTAGAGTGGCAATCGACACGCCAGGTGAAAGCTCTCGACGTGTTCTTTCATGCGGCTACATAACTTTGTTCAGTTACGCAAACACGCACCGCAGAAAACGCAATTTTCGCGATTTTAACACTAAGATCGCTCTTTGCTACATGCAGAAGTGCGACACGGTTTGATTGCTCGTAGTGCGCTCTTTTGTGCTCTGTCATTTGTTTGCCAAAACTTTTACAAGTTTTTGTCACTTTTTAAAAAGCGTTTCTTGAAAGAGGGATGTTCTTGCTCTAAAAGCCAAATCGCGGGCGAAATCAATATTGCTATGCAATACCCTCTTGCGAAGCGGGGGCTCATGAAGCGGAGCATGCGGGCGATGAACTCTTGCACTCTCTGCAGAAAGAACGCAACTCTTTGCAATGTCAGTCAGAATACAAACTCAACTTTTTAATATCGGAGCTTGTTGGAAGTCGTCTATGCGTCATTTTGACGCATACAACTCCGCAAATCTATACAACATTGAATTGTTGTATAAGATCGAATTGTTGTATAGTATGTTATAGTATGCCAAATCTGACATCAATTGTTGTATAGTATAGTAATGTACAACAAATGCAAAAGGAATTGTTGTATAGTATAGTATGCTATACTATAACATACTATACAACTATACAACAATGCATTGTGGTATTGTATGAAACGCTGCTCCGAAAGGGCCTAAAATAGATAGTCTCATCCAAATATACTTCTTAGCAAGATATGAGCCCTTTAGTCTAAAGGAAGTCCAATTGTATGCAACATGCAACAGTTGTTGTTGTTTTCCTGGAGTGAACTTTGTCGTCCACATGGCATGAATTTAAAATCGGCCAGTAGTCTGGCATAAGTATAAATTTACAGGTATAATTATACTTATAGGTATAGTATAACAACCGAAATCTGGGACTGGTATAGTATAAGTAAAGTATAATTTAAGATTTTGGGCTGGTAAAAGTATAAGCAAGGTATAACAACCGAAATTTGGAGGTGGTATAGTATAAGTAAGGTATAAGACTTGAAAAAGTGGTATAACGTGCACACTGGGCCTGTGAGCTTATACCGCAACTGCGTTAATAAGCGAAATCGATGGTGTTCTACTTTATCACCCCGTGTGGTTGACCAGTTATAGCTACTTAATAGAGGAATCGCTTATTGGAAGGCAGTTGGCCGTCTATTAGTACAACTCGACTCTTTAGTGTTCCAAAATTAGACACAAATAGGGTGATGTTGCCAGATCTTATTCTTATTCTTTTGGCATGTTTTCGTTCCACGCGGGGGCGGGGGAGGGGGGAAGTGGAGGATTCAAGATTTCTCTTATTGTTAGAGCTCCCGCTTTCTCCCTCATAGACTGACTTTCCATTGGCAGGAGTTCGAGCGGGGCAGAGTCACCGTGGTTACAGCCCGCTCGTTACAAGCAGAATCGATTAGAACGCCGTGGCAGCCGCACAGCGCGCCGCCCTCAGAGAATTGGGACTACCCGGAGCAGTTCAGTCAAGCAGAGGTGACGAAGAAGATGCGGGAGGAGGGGGCCAAACTGCCCAAAGTGCCATGAAACGTCGATTTCTCTGGCTTTGTGAGATTGGAAATACAGTGGTGTGATGTCACTTCCAAATTCTCCATGCGGCGCTGAGAGATTGCGAAAAGTTTTAACTACCGTGCAATCGTCCAGCCGCCTCTCCAACACATGTACGAGGGCCTCGTCTTCGAAGTTTAGGACGAGTTGTTCTTGTTAGGGGTTTATCTAGTCCGAAAAGTCCAGTCCAAAGGTCCCAATGGTCGGGGTTGGTCTCCAGAAGCAGGAGTGCGTGCGTGCGTGCGTGCGTGCGTGCGTGCGTGCGTGCGTGCGTGCGTGCGTGCGTGCGTGCGTGCGTGCGTGCGTGCGTGCGTGCGTGCGTGCGTGCGTGCGTGCGTGCGTGCGTGCGTGCGTGCGTGCGTGCGTGCGTGCGTGCGTGCGTGCGTGCGTGCGTGCGTGCGTGCGTGCGTGCGTGCGTGCGTGCGTGCGTGCGTGCGTGCGTGCGTGCGTGCGTGCGTGCGTGCGTGCGTGCGTGCGTGCGTGCGTGCGTGCGTGCGTGCGTGCGTGCGTGCGTGCGTGCGTGCGTGCGTGCGTGCTTGCGTGCGCGCGCGCGTGCGTGCGTGCGTGCGTGCGTGCGCGCGTGCGTGCGTGCGTGTTTCCCAAGCCAAGTCAATGCACCTCTTCTTCATCTCGGTATTGCAACCCAAGTTTAGGTCGATTACCCCGCGTGGAATGCGATAATCAAGCCCCATCATCCGTTGACGCGTCATCGACGACCTTCGCCTCAGTAGTGGACGCGAACCTTGCAGATGGAGGCCAGAGTGCGGTTGCAATTGTAATCCAGGTAGCCGGGGCCATAGGCGACCCATTCTTCGGAGATGTTGTAGACACTGATTTCGGCTCCTGTTCCTCCTCCTCCGGCTTCTCCTCGTGCGGCGGCTCCTGATAGATCTGGATGGTGCCGCATGAAGCATCGAGCCTTTGGCCATACCCAGCTTTCGCAGGCGCGAGTAATGGAAGAGCGTGCCGTCCATCCAGCAGTAGGGGTAGGGCTTGACACCGCACTGCAACACTACGACGGCCATCAACGCACACGACGCACACGGGTAGACACTTTGGCGCAAAGACCGCACCCCGCCGATTCCAATCCACTTGATGTGGACGCTGTCGTCGCCGGTGGTGTGAAACGACTCGGTCAGCGTCATGGCCGCCGCCGCGTGATGTTCGTCAAAATTGTGGAGGCTGGCGAAGTCGGCGCCGTCCATCTGAAGTCAATTGCGAGTTCGACGCTCCGTTTACAACACGCGTGGTTTAGCCCTCCCCCATTAGTAATGGTGCCCCTTCGCTGTATAGGTAGTTCACTTGCTGTGGGTTCACCTATAGTGAACATTGGTGTGCTGAAGTTACATTTGTAGCTTGTGACAGGAAGAGTATACGTAACGGCACGCGAAGTCCTTGTCTGATGGAGGTGGGCCAAAGCGCGGTCGCCGATAGCGCTAGGGCTATCGACGACCGCGCTCTCGTAGTACTATGGTTGCCGATCGCTCTGGATTGCCGGTGGCCCGAATCACAGTACAAAGCAAACCAGTTGGCAGTCCTTGCGGGCTTCGAGGAAGGTCCGTCGCTTGTCGACTCGGTAGAGGGCGTAGTCGCCCACCACGGTGCAGTCCTTGACCGCTCCCTCCTCCAGCGCCTTGTCATAGAAAGTGACGATCTCGTTGCACGTCTTCTTGGGGTGGAGCGAGCTGAGTGCTGATAGCAGAGTCACGTCACCACATTTACACCAACCCATGCTTATAACGGAAAAGGCTCAGACTTAGACGTAGACCAACACACGACGGCCTCGCGCGCAGGCAAACAAGCAAATAGAACCATAATCAGCGACGACAAACTATGGTCTCCTCGCGTCAGACCTTGGTTCAACTTGTTCTCGACTTGCTCCAACTTCATCTTCAGCGCTTCCATCTCCAGCTCTTCATCGGGCGTTCGGGGATCCACCAGCGACGCGCCGATCAGCAGCAGAGCTACAACACGTTTGAATAATTGAGGAAAGCTTCGCGCTGCACGGTGCTCTGTGACGTGAACGTTCGGACTACCGTACAGTGCCAAACAGTATGTCCGAGTGTGTACTCGGTTTTAAAAGGAGGGTACTCGACTTTGAAAAGCGTTGCACTGTTGTCCGTGCTATTTGAAGGTCTACCTGCGGCAAAACGGCTTTCTAGCTTTCGCGTTGAGCTCAGCAAAGATGATTTGACTATTTTATTTAGAGGGGATTTATTTATGAGGAGTATAGGTAGTTGGGGAGGGGGGAGGGGGTGGGGGGGGGGGAACACTAGATTTGTGGCACTGTACGCTACATACCGTCTCGCTACACTTCGAGAGTCGACGACCACACACCTGAAACGCGGGCGATTCAACCGAGAAGAGTCATCTTCTTCGCAAACAACTTCGATTCTATTTCGACAGTTCCAGAGAGACGGTTAATAGACTCACAGGCCTTTAGGTGATTGCTGGCGATTGTGTATTTGAGCCGAGCGCGAACCGACTTCTGACATGCAAATCGGCTTTGGCGGCTAAAGAGCTCGGCTCTTCAAAGCAAGTTGCTCCACGGCCTATTTCCGATGAAGCTTTGAAGCTCCGAAATACTATGTAAATCTGCCGGCCAGGTATTCCAAGCTTTGCTGCCGGTCGATTACAGTATCATATCGCGCTATAGCGACGAAAACTCGACTACAGTAGGACGGACACGTTGCGAGTTGTCAAATGTTCAACTGCTGTTGAACTACAACGAATTTTAGTGGGGTTGTCAGTGAATTCTCGGTGTCCCATGCGCCGCGCTAAGACCGCTAGACAGGAGTGACACTAGAAACTAGTTCAGTTTCAGTTCGGCATCAGTGTCCAGTTATTCGTTGCATTTTCAGTATCAGTTTTATTTTCCGTAACCATTTGCTTTGGGTTTCAGCTTAGTCATTGAAAATGAGTGTTAGTATTGCAATGCTCTTGTATGTAGAGCGTAATTTCGCCTATACGCATTTGATTACAAGGTGCATTTCGAGCTTATTTCGTCGTCATCAACAAGCAATACGCCAACTCAACCTAAGACAGACAATGGTATACACACAATAAATGCAGAAAATCAAAGTTGGCCACTACGCACATGTACATATCACTGCACGATTCCGTTGGTCGCAAACGCCATTTCACAACTCGAACTCGAAATTGCAATGTGCAGTGTTTGCAAGACTATTCGTCGAACGGTTACCAGACAAGACGCCATTCATAGCGGCGCTATTGAAACGTTGCCAAGCCGTTACAAAAGCGGTTACGACCGATCTTCTGATGTGGCAGTGTTGCTAGTTTAGGGCGCGGCTGCAATTTCGTCTGAATATCGACAATAAACATTCACGACCGCCAGTCACTGTCAGTGTCCAGGGCAACATTTGCACAACATCTTTTGACATCGAGTGGTTTCATCATCGGCGTTTAATTCCATAGTCGTTCAGCGCTGATTTGCAATTGCTCACCTGGTTCTTTTCAGCGTAGCTTGGAAGTTGCTTCTTCAGCGATGATGTTCCCAAGTCGAGTTCTCTCTCTGTTGGCGGTGGCAGTTGTCTGGAGCTTCTTTCGCTCGGCCAGTGAGTCCAAATCTCAACTAGGCTGAAGTATCCTTACTGCATCGTGCCTTCTATGAACGAAGTGTTACGGGAGCTACGTAACTCATGGTTGCCGGATGTCCCAGGTTACCCGGCGTTAAGCAACATCTTGCAGAGGGCATGACAGGTTCCTCACGATATATATTTCGCGGGATCTACTGAACGAAATTCAGTGAAACTTGAGCACACTAAGGGCCCTTGTCACAAATAGATTAAATTCCATGTTTGGCGAAAATCGGTTCACCGGTGCAAAGGTTGTGGGTCCGTCCTTGCCTTCGTTTGCCCTCAGCCAGAGGTCACGCGCAGTGTAACTCCAGGTAACCTGGGAGTGACCCCTCGTAACATCTGATGCCCTAGGACGCTTTGGACGCATGTGTCCAATCGTTCAGAAAGGGTTGATTTGCAGGCGCCGATTTGAGCAGTTGTCGTTCCGACGTCGGCGACCGCTCCGCCTGGCTGTCGGTCGAGGTGGCGGCTTTATCGCCAGAAGTCGCCTACAATCCACAGGCGAGCGGCGACAACTTCTGCTACGGGCCGACAACTGGAAATGAGTCGATTCGGGTCAACTTCTACGCCGACTTGACCTGCGCGGCGCCGGGCAATCAGAGTACAAAGTATAATTGTAAGATCGCGTTTTGTGATTGGTGTGCGAACGCTGAAAGTCGTCTTCAGCGCAGCTTGGCGTCCACAACAACCGGCAACGACCCTCCGACTGTGGAGAATACGGTGAGATGTGCGCAATGTCCAAGCGAGTTATTAAAGTAAACGATTTGAAGTTTGAAAACTCCTGTAGACCGTTTCGTGCCCCTCTGTCCGGACAACCAGATGCGTGCCGCAGCGCGAGCGGCCGCCCGGCTCTCCTCAAACGCTCCGGATTTTGTCATGCAACTGAAGCGGCTGCTCTACCACCACAGGCCCAACTATCCCGCCATCTTCGTCGTCAAGGTGGTGGTGAACTCAAAACACATCAGGGTAACATATCAGAAGCTGAAATTGCACTAGTTTCAGTTTCTATTAATTAAATATACTGAAACTGAAACGAAATTGAAACTAGCAATATTTAAACCAAAACAGAAGCTGAAACTCCACACACAGTTTCAGTATTAGTGCGATACGCACTGCCGAATCTAGTTTAGTGTCAACTAGCTAGTGTTTAGCCAGTAGGAGAATGTCTATGGTATGGTCAATAGCCCATGGATGATACAGAAAGTTTGATAACGAATTGATTTGATCATCAAATTCAGTATTCTACCTACTGTATGTGTTTCTGTGGCTCACCCCAGGTTATTTTGTCGCATTGCGGGTTGATAACGACGAAAATCGAGCGAACTACAGATTCTAATGGGCCACTCTGCAACGCGTGCGGGCAAAATTGCATATACTCCCTATATCCAGGTGCATGGTAATACTGAAACTCTAAGAAGATATTTACTGAAACTCATGCTGAAACCAATTGAAATTTTATACTGTTGGTAAACTGATACTGAAACTGAATTGAAAATCTATACTGATACTGAAACTTAATCACTTTCTATGGTCACCACATCTGTACTCGACTACATACTGTAGCTTAACAGAATCATACAACAGTCGCGTAGCATTCCTCGTTTCATTCGCAGGCGTGGTTCGTGCAGTTTCTCAACGTGAGAAGCTTCACTGACAGAAACGTGTGCCTGCTCGTCGCCCCAGGGCAAACAGACTATTCTGTCTTCGCCGCGGTCGTCGCCAAACTGGGCAGATTGCCTGAGTCGGCTGCGGGACTCCAGAAGAGCAACGAACACACCGGAATAGCTCCTGCACTAGCCGGAGATCAGCCGATGTTTGAGTTGCCTGGTTGGTACATAGCCTGAGTATTGTAAACGCCGCTAATCACAAGCGCATACGCGGGTGCTTGTCTGCAGTATTGCACCCACAGGGAACAAACTGGCTACCGAAAATATTCTGCAATAAGCCCCACCCTTAATGTTGAAACTACAATTACTATAACAGAACTACAGTACATGGGTTAAGTATTAGTTAGTATGGTATTGGCACATATTATGTACATTTGGCGATGGCGACTGGACGAGGGGTTGAAATAACAAGCCCTCACCCTCGAATAAGCTCTCACCCTCCAATAGTACCCCATCCTACAACTAGTAGTGGGTTGAAACAATAAGCCCCGTGAGGCATATTACCGTATTCACCAGAACTAAGCTTTCAAACGCTGTCGCGCCTGCCACTCAGACCCTCTCCACACACTCCACAAGAGAACTTCCATTGCTCAGCAGGACTGGGCCAACGGTTTCCCCCGCCGGTCCCGAGAGCTCCTCAGGTCCAACGCTGCCGGTACAGCCTTCAGAACATCCCGGGCTCCTGGATACGTCTACTGGCGCTCTCGGCCGCCAAAGTGGCGCTGTCCGGTAACACGCTTGTGGGCGACAACGTCTGCTTGGACGTCCGTCGGAGCGCGGTGGAGCACACCGTCGCCTTCTTCGGCAACGTCGACTTCCACTGCGACGACGTGCTTCCGGCCGCTTCCAGAGGTAGGTTGTACAGTATCTTGTACATTACAGGGTGACCAATGGAAACTCATTTTAAACTCATTTTAGTTTAGCTTCAGTCAAAATTAAGCTCCTGGCTGAGTTTCAGATTCTGTTCAAGTTAACGATTGTAGCTAAAACTGAAACTAGTGCAAATTTCTATTGGCCACCCTGAAGTGTGCGTAACGCACTACGTTGTACACTATGTATTGTACATAGTGCCCGCTTCTTTACTATAGTTCTAACACAAGCGACCGGTGTGCCGTTGTGCATATATTGTTTGCTTCACTGTACATTGCGGTTTCTCCTGGGTTAGCTGTAAAGTCGAGACTCGAGACGCTCTGGCGTTGCAGAACGCCATCGATTTCAGGAATGGTAGGCAAGGAGCTAAAGGAAGTTCCGTGAGACAGCGGTACAGTTTCAGGCGACGTGCGGGAAGTCGAAATAAACATGGTCGACGTCGCGAGTAGTCAAGGCACTCCTCCGATGGGCTGCTTCCTGGGTGAGTACGAATTCAAATGTTGCATCTGCATCTCAACGGCATCTGGCTGAACGTTCCACCATTGTCTGCAGACAGCCAGGCCTATCTGTGTCCCGACTTGGAGCTTCGCGAGTTCATCTACCGTATGCTTCGCGAGGATAGGGTTGGAGACCCCCACCGTCTGGCCAAGACGCTGCAGTCTCGCCTACACAACGGAGGGGAGAAGTGGACGGTCTTGGTGATAGGCGCCGCTCGGCGGGGCTTCCTGCTGCTTCGCGGCCTGCAGACCGACGTCCACGTCTGTTCCATCTTCGGGGCCAACGCAGTGGGGCGCTACTTCCTTGTGCAGGCGGCCAAGATGCAGTTCTAGGGATCGATGACCTTTCGTTGCGTAGTATGTACATACATACAGGGTGGTCCACATAACGCAAACGATTTTGACCGTTAATAACTCGAGCGATTTGCAACGGATTTCTACCAAAATTGCACACAACATAGATGCACATGTCGAATTTGATATCTGAAACTTTAAGCACGCCAGTCTCAAAGAATCACGAATTGTCAACGGTCAGGCAGACACACCAACATACAGGGGGCAGTCTGCTTTAACGGCTCATATCGTCGGTGTGTGTTGACCGGTCGGACTGATTCTTGGCCATTAGAAACACAATACTTTGATTTATATGTGTGTAAAATTTCTTGCTAATCGGTGGAGGCTTTCGTGAGACACAGTTGCGTATCTCGTCAACTGGGATGAACCATGGTTGAGCCTCTCCGAGTCCTTTGTGTGCCAACCGGCTTTACTTCTGAATTACAGCTAACCGTTACAATCGGTAACAGAAATTTTTGCGGACCGCAATGCACACATTTGGACTCAACTACGGTATGTGCAAAATTTTGTCCCGATGGGGTCTGTCAAATTCAGTGGGCAGCGTTTTGATTTGCAAATTTTGCAAAATTTTGGTTGCGCTGCCATATCTCGTGAATGCCTACGCCAATTCGCATAAAGCTTTGCACTCACTTCTGTTGAAGTATCCTCTTCAAAATAACCAAAACTCAGCCCAATCGGTGAGGTTGGCGTGCTGAAAACTTAATATAGGCGGTATAAAATTCGACATGTGCATCTGTGTTGTGTGCAATTTTGGTAGAAATCCGTTGTGCGTCGCTCGAGTTATTAACGGTCAAAATCGTTCGCGTTATGTAGACCACCCTGTACTTCTGGAAGATAGTGGTAATCCAGGACGCCGAGAAGAGAAATCCAGATGTGCGTTGCTGAGACAGAACGAGCACCGCATTCGCTCGCTTGTGGCAAACTGTCAACAAAGCGCAAATGCAGAAGAGCAGACGCAGTGCACCGTCAGCGCCGCCGCCGCTATACTGTCATTCACAGGTGAAGAATGAAAGCACGCATGAGTAGTTTCGTCACGATTGCCAAACGCGAAGGGCAGTCGAAGAGAGGCAAACAACTGCCTATCTGGACGAACTGAAACGATCGGATAGATTAATGCTTTGATGATTCCGTCAAAATATCCGCGCCAAACCACGTTGTGATTGTTTGGTGCAGGGGTGACCATAGAAACTGAGTTAGTTTCAGTTTCAGTTTCAGTATCAGTACCAGTTTTCTTTCTAGTTTCAGTTTCAGTTTCAGTTTCAGTCAGTCTTGTCGATTGTTCCTTGGTACAAATTGTGCCTAACAATTTGTACCCCTAAATTGTTAACAATTTAGAAACAATAACAATTTGTTCCACTGCTTCCAGGAACAAAACAATAACAATAACAATCTGAAATCGTTCCAGAACAAAACAATTTGGAAACCCACAAATTGTACCTAAATTGTTCTGTCTGTCGCTGAAAGTATGCAGTAATCCACAGCAGTTATGGAGCAAGTGTCATATAGTTTGAGAATGTTTCGTTATTCACGTCGCAATTCGTTTGATTTCGTAAAAATTACCATTTAACGAACTTCTGCCCTACGCCACCCAATCTACCTAGGAACAATTTAGGTACAATTGTTCCTAAATTGTTAACAATAACAAGGACGATTTGTCGAAATTTGAGAGGAACAATAACAATAACAAAACAATTTATAAAATTAAGAAGTGGGACAAAACAATAACAAAACAATTTAGAAAAATGTGGTACAACGACAAGACTGGTTTCAGTAAAGAATTTTCTTGAGTTTCAGTTTCAGTTACTGAAACTGAGTTTCAGTATTAAGTACGCTGTTTGCGGTTCTAAAGCGCACGTGCAATCTCGTATGGATGTGTTGCTGCGCTGCTGATTACCATACATAAGGCGCATTCAAAGTTTTTTTCGTCATTGTCAATCAAGCAAAGTGCCGAATCAACCTAAGATGAACCAAACATACGCCTAAACACTGAAACTGAAACTGAAACTAGTTTCAGTAGTGCGCACTGAAACTAGTTTCGGCATTGCACTAATACTGATTCCTATTGTGGAGTTTCAGTTTCAGTTTCAGTTTCAATATGGCTGACTAATTTAGTTTCAGTTTCAGTTTCAGTATATTTATAGAAACTGAAACTGAAACTGAAACTAATTTCAGTTTCTATGGTCACCCCTGGTTTGGTGCCAGTACGGCCACAATATGCGTCGTTGGACGTTCGGCTAATCTTCAAACGTCACAGATTGTGAGTGTAAATTGCCGTGCAAACAGTGATTTCTTCTGCGTTGTGATTTTGACAATATGTGGTGTCACTTCTGAATTCCTGAGAGAATGCGAAGAACTCTGCTTACTTACGAAGAACTGTACAACTGTCACGTCGCCTCTCCAGCATGTATGAGTGTCGTGTCACCGTCGTTTAGGAGACGGATTGTTCTCACTAGAAGTTGTAGGGTATTTGCACGTACCGGGGGCCCCAAAAATTCAGCCCATAAATCCCAATTATCAAAAGCTGGAGTACCACTGGCCGATTGCGTTTGGAACATGTTTGCTACTGGTAAAATTGACTTTGCGTCCGTGTTGTCAGCACATTGGGTTACCACATGATACCATGTATGCGTGCATGCTTCCATCCCCGCTCGTCACCGAGTCAATGCACCGTGCATAGTTTCAATTGGGGGGGGGGGGGTTAGGGGGAGTTAGACCCCCCCCCCCCCCCCTACCAACGGCCAACAAGAACGAAATTCTTGTTAATCCCCCCTAGCCTAGATTCTAGCTACCCCCCCCCCCCCTAATAATCAGGAAATTTCCCAAAAATCGACCTAAAATTGGCAAAAATTTTCGCCTGCGGCGCTATTTTTGAGCAAGTTTGAGTCATTTTGGTACAATATGCTTCAAAATTGAGCAAAAAAATGCATTTTTGGACACTTTATGGCAATTTTCAGGCTTTTTTGGCTTTTTTTGGAGAGCTTCAAGAACAGGATTCTTGTTCTAGTCACCCCCCCCCCCCCCCCCCCCCCCCAAATCTTGGTCGACCCCCCCCCCCCCCCCCCCCCCTAAGCCTCGCGACCAATCGCAACTATGGCACCGTGGCTTCACCTCATTGCAATCCAAGTGCAAACCACACAAGGCGCATCACCCGTTGACGCGCCATCAACGACACGACAATCGCCTCAGTGGCGGGTGCGAACTTTGCAGATGGAGGCCAGATTCCGTCTGCATTTGTACGCAGCATAACCTCGGCCGTAGGTGACCCATTCCTCGTAGATATTGGGGCCATACCCCGACTCCTGGTAGACCTCGATGGTGGCGCACGATGCGTTGAGCTTCACGTCGTCCCGGATCTTCCGCAGGCGCGAGTAATCGAATGGCGTGCCGTCGAGCCAGCAGGAGCGCCTGCCGCCACACTGCAGTGCAACAAATGTTGAATTAGAAAACTCCGCCACGGATGCCGTGACTGAAATTCGCCAGCAAGCTCCGAAAAAGTTGAGTTTGTCTTCTGACTGGCATTGCAAAGAGTTGCGTTCTTTCCGCAGAGCGTGCGAGAAGTCACCGCCCCTATTGCTTCGCTTCACGAGCTCATCCTTCGCAAGAGGATATTGCATAGCAATATTGATTTCGCCCGTGATTTGGCTTTTGGAGGAAGAAGATGCCTCTTTCAAGCACCGCTTTTGAAAAAGTGACACGAACTTGTCAAACCTTAGACAAACATTTGACAGAGCACAAAAGGGTGCACTACGAGCACTCAAAGCGCGTCTCACATCTCTGTATGTCGTAAGACGAAGTTTGTTTTATAGTAATTAGAAGATTCATGTCAGAATACGAAAGAGTACATACGTCGTGAGCCTTCGAATGGTGTGCTGAGTGTCGCTGTAATCGCAACGCGAACAAGTCAGAGAGATTCCTGCGCGAAACTCGAAAATATCGTGTTCCGTGGTGCGTGTTTTAGTAATTGGGATAGTGTCTTCTGACACATGAAAGGGCTTGTGGAGAACTTTCGACTGACGTGTCGATTGCCGCCCTACGAGCGAGTTGGAGCCCTTTTTGTGCTTTTGGACCTTCCGGCTACTGTTACTCACAAAATTAATATTCTTTAGTAGGAGGAGAAATGATCAGGGAGTCGAGGGCTATCCGACGAGATCGAGATCGTCTCTCTACGACGCACGATGAGCGAGTTAGAGCGATTATAGTGACAATGTCTCGAGAATCTCGCCTTGCGTGGTGCGTGTTTGCGTAATTAACAAACTTTTTGCTGTACGTATAAGAGGGGACGTTGATTTCACCTGACGTGTCGATCGCCCCTCTACGACGTAAGCCGATGTAAGACTAGAGAGTTAGAGCCGTTTGCGTTTTGGAGCTTTGGGTTGCTGAAACTCGCAAAATTCAAACTTTTGAATCTCGACTTCTGTTGGCGGAATGATCAGCGAGTCGAGACCTATCCATGAAGCCAAAGATCGCCTTCCTACGACTTAGCAATGCCGAGATCTGAGGGCGTGACAGACGGACGGACGGACGGACGGACAGCCACACGCACGCCGAGCTCTCGTATGGTGTCGCCCGGCTGAGGCCATCGAAACAACGGAAGCAAAATCGATTTTCCATTGTAAACTATGGACAGAGGGGCCAAGATCGCGCACCCCTCCGAGCCCGATCCACTTCGCGCTTTCATCAGTGTGGTTTCCCGACTCAGTCGGCGTCATGGCCGCCGTCGCGTGATGCTCGTCGAAGTTGTGGACGCTGGCGAGGTCGGCGCCGTCCATCTGTAGTGTCGCTTTTGACGTCTCATGTTGCAGGCAAGGCGCGACCAGGAGGAGGCTACGGCAGGGATGGACGCGCAAACCGCTCCCACCGCTACCACATGGCCATGAAGAAATGTTTCATCAGGTCATCAATTTCGATACACTTCGAAATGACGCGCATCCCGCGCGTCACAGGTCGGATCTTCGCGCAGCAAGCGCGAGCTTCTTCATCTTAGCAGACGAATTCGCAAGTATGCTACCCTCCTCCTAGCCTCTAACAGGAAGGCCAGTAGATTGCATACCCCTTAGATCCTGTTGGGTTAGCAGTCGCTTCACCGCTAACTCGCTAACTTGGTTTTGCGGTTGAAAACCTGCTGAGGAATGCACCGCCAACCCAAGTAAGCCAAGTTAGCAGACGTTTACAGACGTCGCCAGATCTAAAGGGATACTGGCAGATAGCGTACAAGACGAGCAAACCAGTTGGCAGTCCCTGCGGCCTCCGTGGAAGCTTCGTCGCTTGTCGACGCGGTAGAAGGCGTAGTCGCCCACCACGGTACAGTCCTTGACCGAGCCCTCGTAGAAGGCGATGATTTCCTTGCACGTCTTGTCTCGTTGCGAGCTGAGCACTGAAAGTTACGTTACACGGCAATATAGAGTGCCAACTCTTACGTAACAGAAGAGACGCCGGCGTGGTCTCAGGTCTGGGTACTGGGTCGTTTTGGCCACTCGGACATTTTGGCCACACGGGGGCGTCATTTTGGCCAATGGTCATATTGGCCACACACTGCGTCATTTTGGCCACAGGGTGCGTCATTCTGGCCACACGCTGCGTCATTTTGGCCAAACGCCGCGTCGTTTTGGCCACACTCTGTGAAAGCGACATCAAAAAGCGCTCGTGTGTGTACTATGGTACGCAATCGCAATACACAGCCAAGCGGACAGCCACGATCACTTTGAAAGCACAGCAGGAGCTTCGCGATTCATCCTGGACCCCTAACTATAGTGGCACTTCATAGTGCGCTTTCGTTGTGCTGACTAAATACGCAAGTGTTCTCTGACAGACCGTGCAGGTTTTAGAACAATGGCTCTTGTTTGTTAACTGTGA
>JASAMZ010005711.1:0-22727 GCA_030248115.1 Linhomoeus sp. GSCO2_2 | reverse complement strand
TGGCTGGTTGGTTACCATCACATCGTCATACCTTCCACAACAGACTTGGTCAGACTTGGCGCGAGGTCTGTAGCAGGCGGCGTCTCCAAACTGCAAACAGAAGTCTCTGCACTCTTCGAGCTCTGAATATCTTGAGAAGCTGCAGTGGAGCGCCTGCTGTGGCACTGGGTCCAGATACTCCCTGGGGACCAGACTGTACACGGAGCAACACCACTTCCCGCCTTCGCTTTTGGTGTTGTTGTAGTAGCAGATCTCGTCATAAGGGATGGGTAGGCATCGATCACGGCAACTGGAGAAGGAGTCATAGCACTTCTCTTTCCACTTGTCTTTTCCATGCGTTAGAACCGCCGTCACGTTCTTGACCTCGTTCTTCACACGGCAGTACCATTTGGGCCATCTGTGGCGTTGGACACACTCTATCCCGCGATAGAGTCGGCAGTGGCGATCGCAATACGCTTTTTGGGCCGCTTCGTACGCGCTGCTGAGCAACTCGATGGGAATCCGACTTTCGGACTGATTGGCCGGCAGAGAGTCTCCGCAACACCAGTCGTCCGCATAGGAGGGGCCCCCCTGGTGAATTCTCTCCGAGAAGCTGCAGGACTTCTGGCACTTTGGTTGGCAGGTGTAGAACGAGAAGTATTGGCAGGAGGGCTCTTCTGATGCCACAACCCTGCAGCTGGAAGCAGCAAAGACAGCGCAGAGCGCCGCTACTGCCGCCGGCATCATCATCCTCACCATGCGGATGGAAAGACTCCGATTTTCTACTACAATATCGCCTGAAAATACATAGCAACTAAGACAACGGTTGATAGCTCGCCTACCGTAATGGCACATCACGTCATCCAAAGATTCGAAAATGCGCACAACCGTAACCCAAATTCAGGGTGGTGTTCTAGCAGGGCACTGTATCCAGTGTTTTCAAAATTGGAGAAACCAAAAGGACGCAAATGTGAATGCGAGACAGCACTCTTCCAATATCTACAGGAATGGGACGATCCAGATAAACTCTTCATTCTGAACCAAATCTCACTGCACGCGACATCGAAGTCATTGAAAGGAGCCACAAACTGTACAAGTCAAAGCCATGCGACAAAACTGGCGAGTCCAGCCTACAAGCTCGATGAGCACTCAACAACGCAACAGGCACACAGCACACAAACAGTAGGCCATCGCTGTCGCCGTCGTCTCAATGTCGAATCTCGATCTCGATCGCGCGAGGTTCCTCCTCTTCCCCTGCCACTTGTGGTGGTGTCTGAGTGGCGGCAGGCCAACTGTCCCAATAGGAGAAGGCTGGGGGGACTGCCGGAGGAGAAGGTGGGGGCGGAGGAGGAACCCCAGCTTGGACCACAGGAACCATATAGGCCATCTGCAGTGGTTGGGGGTAGGGTGGCACTGCAGGCTTCGCTGAAATTGATTGGGTCGGGAAGGTCAATTGAGTGGAGTCAAAACCATTCTATGTAGCTATGATAATGGTCAGCGTGCTAATGCTTGCTATTATGGCATACCATTACCATGAGACTTCTTCTTGTCCTTTCTTCCTTCCTTCACAGCTTTAGCCAGTGGCTGGGGACCTGGAGACTTGCCGCAGGAAGAGCAGTGAGTTGCTGAAGCTTGCGACGCAGCAACTACTCGAACAGTCTTCTGCTTTGGGTAGGGCGACGTTCGAGTCTTCGCGTCGCCTGGAAGCGGCGTAATTCTATTCCCCAGCTAGTCATATGCAATAACACCACACATTTTCTTCAGCAGTTACATGTACCTCTGTCAACTAAAGGAGCCTGTCGCTTATTCAGCGTCGTCACAGGACTCTTCTTTGGACTCCGCTGCTGCTTTGCAACCGTCGCTGGTTGTCGTTTCTTGCTCTGAGGGCCGCAAGTGTGGCACCAGACGATGACCCCAATGCAGGCCAATATCACCAAAAGGAATAGGAGCAGAGCGACCACCAGTGGCAGGCCCCCTCCTCCTTCTTCTGTAGACTTTGTGAAGGAATCTGTTGGCACTGGCTTGGTGGCCACCAGAATGGTCGTGGTGGCACTTGTGGTAGTCGTAGCGGGCCAAGTAGTGCTCGCCAAGACCGACTTCCTGCAACGGTGGTGGTGAGCACATGGCAAACTGAAGAACGTCTCATCTCGTCCTCCACACAACTCAGCAGGCATCGACTCGTTTCGCCTTCAAAATACCTTCCACAGCAGACTTCCTCGGACTTTCCACGAGGTCGATAGCATGCGGCGTCTTCGAACTGCAGACAGAAGTCCCTGCATTCTTTCAGTCTGTATTCCACGGTGACATGACTGGAGAAGCCGCAGTGCATCGCCTCCTCTGGGATGGGGTCCAGAGACTCCATGGGCACCAGACTGTAAATGGTGCAGCACCACTTCTTCTCGTCTTCTCCCCTGGTGTTGTAGTAGCAGATCTCGTCATGAATGGAGGGTGAGCATTGACCGAAGCAGCTGGAGAACGACTCGAAGCACTTTCCCTTCCACTTTCTGTCGCCATGCGTGAGAACTGTGGCGGCGCTCTTGGCCTCGTTCTTCAGGCGGCAGTACCAGCTGTGCCGAGACTCGAAGCCGAGCTGTCGTTTGACGCAGTGAGTGCCAGTACAGCTTGTTGCAGTGGCGTTGACACTCCGACTTCTGGTGGGCTTTGTATCTTTCGGTTAGCAGCTCGATGGGGATTCGACTCGCCGACTGATTCGCTGGCAGAGAGTCCCCGCAACACCAGAGGTTGTTGTAATACTGAGTACGATAAATCAACTCGGAGAAGCTGCAGGACTTCTGGCACTCTCCACGGCAACCATAGAACGTAAAGTGACCGCAGTAGCGCAAGGCCAACTGCAGCTCTGTTGAAGCAGCAACTCTACAACTAGAAACAGCAAAGACAGCGCAGAGCACCGCGAATGCCTGCTTCATCATCGCCTTCCACAAAATGCGGACGAAGTACACAAAACTTCACTACAATTTCTTCCAAATTAGCACCCAGTTCCAACGAGACGTTTAAAAGCGCGCCTTACCGTAATGGGTCAGCAGAGAACGTATACGGTGGCTCGTAGTTTCAAATCGCCAATTCACAACGCGTATGATCAAGATGAGCTGCGATTCTACTGTACTAACAGTTTCAAAATACACGCTGCTTTCCGTCCTTTTGTGTCGGCCTTTCTGCAACCAAAATTGGTAAATGTCGACAATTTCAAATGATTTATATAAACAATGTTTTGTCGCCCGGTCTCAGCGGGGCGAACCCGTAAGAGAACTTTTCGTGCGTTCGTTTCGTCCGTCCGTCACGCTCTCACTTTGCCTTGCTGTGCTCAGCTTCATTTCGGCAATCTCGCCCGCTCTCACTTCTCACCATGGCTCTTGATCATGGTTGGTGTGTTTCTCTTTCAGGACGGGAAACAGAGCTCAATCGAGCGGAGGGTGGGGGGGGGGCGACCATTGCATGTAATATGTAGTAGCTCTAAGCCGGGCGGCGTAGAATTCAGCCCCGTTTCTTTGGAAGCGGCAAGAGATCCGTTTCGTTGGAAACGGTGAGACGGGGGCTCGACAGTTGCTCTCATTGGGAATATTGGCAATTGGCATCAACTCGGGCTTCTGACTCGACGCACGTTCGGTCTGTTGCTCGAGGAAGTCTGTTGAAGAAAGGCATAGTAGCAGAGGATGAGAAACGTGAATTTTATACACGAGCTCGAGGTTAAGAGAAGTTCCCCTATTTCATTCCACTTCGGACGAAGACCAATCTGATGCGACGCGGCAATTGTTTGGTTGATTCTTCACCACAAATCAAAAGGTACCTAAGGTCGGTCAAGCACAGAGGCTACATATGCACTCGGTGACAACTACAATCGGTCGATGTGCAAGTTGAGACAGACACTCGAATGACCCCAAATTCTGTCGTCGACTGTTTGTGAATGTGGAATTGGAACATCCAGCGATGATTGAAGCAGCAGCGTGTGAAATTATTATGGGTTTCTCGAACGCTCTTCAAGACAAGACCTTATGAATGAACACGAAGTTTGACAATCGCTCAATTCTTGTCGACAACAAATCGTGCTTCCTATGAATTAATCCGAGAAGCATTTCTCGAGTTCCCATAGGCGACGGTCGGAAATCAGACAAGTTTTGATATCGGGTTACCCATACGCATACAGTAGAACAATAGCGGACAGAGTAACCCACACGAAGCAAATTTGTACATACATACATAGTACAAGAGCAGTTGCTCGTTTACAGAAAAGAGCTCTGTCGGCAACGGTTTACCAACCATTCTACCATACCATTGTTACAGTCGCCACTCAAGTATAAAGCCTGCATGCCTTCTCGTACAAAGCACCCGCTAAGACTTGCCGTAGTGGCAGATCCTAAGCAACGGCCTAGCACAAATGAGCGCCATCATGTCCTAACCAGCCTAAGCATGAGAGTGACGGCGCCTTCGAACTGCGAGCAGAAGTCCCTGCATTTGTTTAACTAGCCGTTGCATCCACTGAAGTGGCAGTGCAGGACTGGGGTCGGGTCCAGGTATTTCTTCAGCACCAGACTATACGTGGAGGAACACCACGTCTCGTTCACGGCCTCGCCCTTGTAGTAGCAGATTTTGTCTTTAGCAGCAGAGTGCGACATGACACAGTCACTGAGACAGGTGTTCAACGCTTCGTAACAGTTCTCCTTTGCAATCTCCTTCCACTTGGCGTCTCCATGGGTGAGCACAATGGAACTGGATTTGGCATCGTTGTCCAGCCGGCAGAACCACCACTCACTCTTGACGCACCGCGTGCCTGGGTTGAGCTTTCAGTGTCGCTGGCACGCCGCCTTTTGGCTTGCCCCATACGATTCGATCAGAAGCTCGCTGGGAATGTGACGTGCAGACTGGCCCACTGGAAGGCTGTCACCGCAACACCAACTGCCAATACGGTGCTTGCGATAAGTGATTTCGTAAAAGCCGCAGGACTTCTGCTGAAAACGCTGGCGACAGTCGGAAAAACTCCGGTGGTAGCAGGACGGAGCGGCCGTCGCTCTCCAAACAATTGGAAGCGACAACAACAAGAGCGCAGAGTGCCGCCACGAACTTCATTGTGGCAATTTTGACAAACGCTACTGATAGAAACACATGAAGATGAAGAAACAATAGAAGCGAAGACGAAGAGCCCCACTGGAACTAAGAAAGGTGTCTCCTCCACAGTGACCAGGATGGCTGCCACCAGCACCACTGTCTCTGCTACCGCGAGGGCCACAACAACAGCTGCCACCTCAGTTGCCACTACAGCTGCAACTTCTGCTGCTACCACTGTTCTGATGGCGTCGGCTAGTACTACAGGGTGTGCAAGAGAAGCCGGGACACCAAATTCATGGCCGCCGTTCCCAAGCGTGACTAAACGCTTCACTCCCAAACTGAGGTACAACATACTACGGGGTGTTCTTGGCAAACTGTGAAAACTTCATGTTATTCGATGAAGCCAACAGAAAGTTGTGACGTTTTGCGCAACACCATCTCGATAATCCGGTGCGCCGTTCTTCATCGTGGAGATGGTGGCGGCCGAGGATCTCATCCAGGACGACAACGACATGGCCACGATGAAGAGTGGTGCACCAAATATTCACATCACAATTTCTGTTCGCTTCATCGAATGACATGAAATTTTTGGCACTCCGCCGCTTGCAAATCGAAGGAGTGCTATAGGAGCGGTAAAGCCCACAGTTAACGCCAACAGGACAATACTCAAAGCGGCTCTAACTCGCTCGTCTTACGTCGTAGAGCGGCAATCGACATGTCAGTTCAAAGCTCTCGACGTGCTCTGTCATGTGGCAGCGAACATTTTTTCAACTACTAAAATACGCACTATTAAAATCGACTTCTTTAGTTTTTGGCTCATTATATCGTCTAACTCGCTGACTTTGCGTTGTAGAGAGACGATCTCGAGCTAATTCAATAGGTCTCGACTATCCTATCATTCGTCCTCCCAGTCGTCGAAACTCAAAAATTTGAACTACACGAGTTACACCCGATAGTCCGAACTCGCAAAACGGTTCAGACTCACTCGTCTTGCGTCGTAGAGAGACGATCTTTGTCTCTTTTGACGGCGCTCGCCGCACTGACCATGTGTTCTCCTTTGGTCGCCACGAAAACATTCGAATTTAGCGAGTTACAGTAATCCAAAGTACCAAACAAGCACTACGGCTGTAACTCGATCGTCTTACGTCGTAGAGCGCCAGTCGACACTTTAGCTGAAAGCTCTCGACGTGCTCTTTCATGTGACAGCAAATTTATTCCATTACTGAATATAAATGTATACAATTACTAATAGTCACGTTTAGCACCATGGACAACGATATTTTCTAGTTTTGCCCTAGAGTGGCGCTACATGTACCGCGACTACGGCGACACTAGGCACGTTATTCGAAGACTCACGAGTTATGTACTCTTTCGTATTCTACATAAAGTTTCTGATTACTGAAAGACGCACCGAGAAAAACGACACCTTGTTTTACGACTTGGAGCGACGTGCGCCACGGTTTCAATGCCCGTGATGCGCTTTTAATGCTCTGTCGACTGTGTTACTCTAAGCTTATTTCTCTTGGCCTTTATAGGTACGATATTTATGTGGGCTTAGGAGAGCCACATTCAATTCAAGTTAAACTAAGAAGCCATAGAATGGGGTCAGTTGGACAGGTTTGCGTGACACATTTAATAGATACTCCCACTGAGAGACACACGCTGAACGAGTAACATACGTATTGCTCGTGCCCCGGATCTGTACTTGACGTGACCTTTGCCACCACGTAACTTTTTAGTGAGACGACTGCAGCAGACAAGCTGTCTCAAAAGTCCATCTCCCACCCCCCCCCCCCCCACTCCCCCCCCCGCCCCGCACACATGGTAGCCGAATGTGCTCACAACTCGGAAGCCCCCAGCAAACGCCCCCCCCCCCCATCCCTCTCCCACACCCCTCGACAATCGTCGTCTAACACATCATCACATGGCACATGATGATCACATGATCACACGGGACGGGTGACGTTCGTATTCGACGGTGGTCTGGCATACTGGCTGACCAGTTGTGATAAAGTCAGTGACAAAAGACAACACAGTACACTAAACGCCAGCTGGATTCTTGCGATCAATTGGAACGGTTTTGATCGGAAGGGAGAATGTATGTAGATAGAGAGATGTTTAGTGCAATACTATGACGAAGTGCAAACAGTGTGCTAAGTGCTAAGCGACGTGCCAACAATGTTCGAAATAAGTTCTTTTGAAGTAAGGGCGTCTTTCGCCAGGAAAATGATTAGCGCGATGAATGTGAAGTTCGTTATCTGTGTTGTCATGGGAACTCGCAAATCAACAGAGTGGGGCTTCGCTCACCCGTAAAGTTGAGTGCGCGAAATCCGGATTCAGTGGGATCGTACAAAACAGCCTGGATTAGCCGCACGACGGCTTGTAACATAGGTGCAGCGCTGCGTTTTTCGTATGCGTACAGATATACCTCTAACCAACACTGCAGGTAGGTACATTTGGCCAGGTGGAAGGTACCAATCGAAATGGCAATTGTCGAATAGGCCCTTGCCGAGTGACATCACAGTGGCACACCTGCTGATCACAAAGGAGTGCCATATGGACCGACTGCCGGACGAGATTCTGGGCGAGATCTGCAGCCTCTTCGGCGTCAGGGAAGCCGTCGCTTTGCGCCTCGTCTCCAGGCGATGGCTGGCGATCTACAGATCCTTCGTCAGGGTCGCCAGAATCAAACTGTTGTTGCAATTCGACTTTCACGAAAACAAGGCGCTTCACAACCCTGGTGGCGAAGCGACCGCGACACTTTGCCTGGGCTTGGCCACCGAAAGAGGAAGCGATGACGAATTCGACCTGCTCGACTACAAGCTGCTTATGAAGGGCCGCTGTGAAGTAGCCACTGGAGCGAGCAGCGTCTTGCACCGAAGAGCCCAGGCCGCAGTGGCTGCCGTGTGCAACGATTGGCAGACCCTGAAGGAGGTCGGAGTCAAAATCAAAGCTATAGTTCCACCGGCGGCGAAGAGGAAGGCGGTCGCCGTTGAGCAGACCCTGCTGCTTGCCGACGGCCTCTTGGGTGGGGTAATCGCTTCTCAGACAGAGCAGAGCAGATTGTCGGCGTTGACGGTGGTGGAGGAATGGAGAGCGGCCGAGCAATGTCGATGGCTCTCTGCTTCTGTTTCCCAGAACGTCTATGGAAGTGTCAATCGAACATTGGTGCCACCCCTATGTGTCCTGGCGCAATTGCCTTCGGTCAAGCGCCTTTCCCTTCGTCCAAGCAGCGGAGAAAGCAGAATCTGGGCAATTCTGAACTTCCCCGACGGCTTGAAGGTGCCCCCACTATCAATCGACCGCTTGGACAAGAGGTATATCGCCGCGTGGGACTCCGACGACTCAGCGACACAGCGAGAGGTCGTTGAAGAGACGATTCCTACGGCTTTCTTCACCACTCTTGCCCGCTTGGACGTGGGGCGTTTGGTGGCGCCACTGTGGTCCGACGGCGCCAACCGATCCCCCATGGACGCCTTGACGGAAATCAAAGTGACAATCAACTACGAACAGCACGGGCCTGATCTCCTCTGCCTCTTGGGCAATTGGGCGCCCAATCTACGCAGCATCTCCATAGCCAAGGTGATCCTGCGTCCTTCGAACGACACCGTGTTCAGTTATGGGCTACTGGTGGCCCTCTGCCAGCAGTTGACGCTCCTTGAAGTTCTCAGATTGGAGCTTCCTTCTGACGATGCGCCAAAACTGAAAATGTTGGCTCCGACATGGAGTGTTGAAATCGTGCAGTGGAACGTCGAAGAGAGGGGGCCGATCGATTTCGGCGGCACGCCGACTGCGTGGGACAGACCATTTGTGGATCTTAGGCCGAGGGTGCTGATTGACGTCGCGACGCATTCTTGACACGAGGACACCAGGGTGACCAATAGAAACTCATTTTATTGTCAGTTTTAGTTTCAGTTAACATTATGGTCCTAGCTGAGTTTTCAGTTATGCCACTTTCCGTGTTTCAGTTTCAGTCATTAAGGTCCAGAAAGCTACAACGAATTGCTCATAACAATTCTTGGGGGCCGAAATTTGGTGGGCTTAAAAGCGATTTCTAAGCTTGACATAGTTTCTTTGAATATTTGGAACTAAATATGAACAAAACGTTTACATTTGTTGTGAAATTAAGTTGAATTTTATGAACATCTGCTGAGACTAGGGAAGATTTGACATTCAAATAACTGAAACTGAACCGTGAGGTACAATTTCAGTTATGGAGTCCGTGCCATCTTCGATTCAGTTTCAGTTAACTGATTGTAACTGAAACTGAAACTGAAACTAGTTTTAAGTTTCTATTGGCCACACTGGAGGACCACGCTGAACACGCGCGGCGCGTCGGGTGGAAGGAATATCCCAGTTGCCACTGCGACTGACTGCACAAGTCTAGACTATTTTTAGAGTATCTATCTACTGATTGCGGACGCCCGTTGTGTGTTCTTGCCAAGTTGTTTTGTTGATCTGCAAAGTACTGTAGTTATGGAGCTTCCAGAAATGTCGATAGATATTCGACAACGCGCATTACACATTTTGTGTGCATTAGATCTGGGTGTCTGGAAGAGAGGTTGAATTAATAAGCCCCCCCCCCCTCCAATAAAGGGAATCCCCCATCCTACAACAGTGCCCCGCGCAGAGTGACGCTGGAAAATATGCTTCCAGGGCATATACGGTAGTATTATACGAATAAGTATTCTAGATTGGCATGCATAGTGCAGAGCACGGCAGACTCGTAACGCATTGACTCTTTCCTACCTTCCAAGCCTTTAGAACACCAAGTTCGGCTGCCAGTCATCACAGTTTGAAACGATTTGTCTTGAATGGAACTCGCTGATTTTCAGGGCGCTTGCTGCAATGCGTGCGCTCGCTGCTCGTCATTCACGGATGTTCTTGGAAAACCTAGATACAATTCGCATTAACAGGACTGTCTACAACGATAACTGTCTACAACTGTTGGTTTGACATTGGCGGAGCAACCAGTACAGAAGTGACGGAGGTAATATCTGTTGGCAGGCGGTGGTGGGAAAACGTTGAGTGGAAGGATCTGGAACTGTACCTCTTCGGCAAAACCGATTGACATCGGAGAGTGCCACATCACCCGACTTCCCGACGAGATCATTCAGTTGCGAAGATTGGTGGGAACAGAACTGGAACGCTTTTCCCGTGTTTTGCTATTGCAGAGGCACACATATGGAATGAGTCGATTCGACCGGTGCCACCAAACCTTGCGTTCAACGTATTTCAATTGCGCCGCGCGGTACCCCATGTACATATAATGCTGACAAATAATCGTACGGAATCTATGCATCAGATACTAATGCCATGACCAGCGGGGACACAATGTCATTTCATCCTTTACCGAATGAGATGGCGAGTCATATCGATCAGCTGCCTGACGATGTTCTGGGCGAGGTCTGCAGCTTCCTTGGCGTGAGGGAGGCCGCCGCCCTTCGTCTCGTCTCCAGACGATGGCTGGTGCTCCACAGAGCTTTCGTCAGAGTTGTCAAGATCGTGCTGCTGTTGAGGTGCGACCTTCGCGAGGGCGCCGCCTACGCGACGGCGACTCTGCGCATGGGCTTAGCCACCCAACGAGGCCACGAGGACGAATTCGTCCTGCTCGACTACAACAAACTGCTCCTCGGGAAACGCCGTTGGGGAGACACTGAAGCGAGCAACGTCGTCGTGGGGCGGAGAAGCCCCGCCGCCGTCGCCGCCGTCTGCAACGACTGGAGATTTCTGCAGGAGGTCGAAGTCAGAATTCAAGGCGTATCACCATCACAGGGCGCGGGGAAAACCGTCTTGATCGGGCAGACCATGCGACTGGTCGACGGTCTGCTGAGCGGAATAATCGCTTCTCAATCCGAAGGGGGCAAAGTGACGGCGTTGACATTAGTGGAGTGGCAAAGGGCCGATGTCCGGCGCTTTCCTGCCAATTTGGTGGTCCACGATTTGTGTGAGCCTGCTGTCCACACAGAGCCCTACGATAACGCCTTGCGAACACTGGTGACACCTCTGTGTGCCCTGGCGCAATTGCCGTCGATCAAGCGCCTTTCCCTTCGTCCAAGCAGCGAGAAAAGCAGTCTTTGGGCAGTTCTGAACTTCCCCGATGGTCAGCACCTGCCTCCACTATCAATCGACCGATTGGACCAGAGAAATATCGCCGCGTGGTGTTTCAGCTTCTCATACACACAGCAAGGGGTCGTCGAAGAGACGATTCCGCTGCCTTTCTTCGCCACTCTCGCCCGGTTGGACGTGGGACACTTGGTGGCGCCACTGTGGTTCGGCGGCGCCAAGCATTCCCAAATGGACGCCCTGACGGAAATCAAAGTGAACAATTACGAACAACATGGGCCACACCTACTTTGCCTCTTAGGCACCTGGGCGCCCAATCTACGCAGCGTCTCTGTCGTCAATATGCTTCTCAACCCTCTGTATGGGACCGTGTTCAGCTATGGACTACTGGTGTCCATCTGCCAACGGCTGACGCTTCTAGAGGTTCGAAGAATTGGGCTTCTGCATAGGCGAGGTCAAGACAAGTTGGTTTCTACTTGGCGAGTGGAAATCGTCCGGTGGGACGTTGAAGAGAGAGGGCCGATTGATTTCGGCAATACGCCAACTGTTTGGGACATGCCTTTTGTGGATCTTAGGCCGAGCTCACTGATTGACGTCGTAACGCATTCTTGACACGACGACACTGTCTATTTTGTGGTGGCCTTCTTGTAATCGATGTCAGATGTGGTGGCCGAATTCATGGACCCCGTAGACGAGGATCAGGTTCGGATCCAGGGAGAATCTGCACAGTTTACTCAATTTTTGGCACTCCTCCCCTCCAAAAGGGAGGAGTGCTATAGTGATGGTGCGGATTCTGTGTAAATTCAAACGCTCATAAGTCGAGCTAGAGTTGGCCGATCGGGGCGAATTTTTTTTTATTCGATAGGTATCGGGAAGGCGCAGTGTGCATCGACGGTCTCGACTTCCGTCCGGGACCCGATTTTTGGAAAGTTGCCAAAAATCCGGTTTTTCGGCCTCCGACGAGCTTTGGAAGCTTAGAATAGTGTTCTGGTAGATCGGAATGGGACGAGCTTTGGGCCGAATATGTAAAAGATATTGAGCTATCCGATGGTAGGGGCGCCGTCGGGCTGGGTCCGGGCCTGCCCGAGCCGGGTAGCAAAAACCGGGTTTTTTAACCCAAAAATAGGGTTCGCGGCCCGGGCTGTAAGTGTTTTATTTTTGAAGTAAAACTTGTAGTTTTTTGGCAATTGGCGTAACTCAGATAGTCAATTTGCGCACTGATGAATTACGTCAGATACAGCCCAAGCCGGGAAATATTGCCGAAGTTGGGTACCGGGTTTCTGGGCAAAACTTCTGGCAGGCATAACTTTTGACACAGTTTTTGTATCGCGATGGGGCAAACACCGTTGGATAGAGCTCGACGAACTCTACAACTTTGTAGCAAAACACTTTTTTCGAAATCGCCCAGTTTTAGGTGAAAATTTCGAAAAATCGGTTTTTGGTCAAAATTCAAAAGTTCCACCATTCCCATTTCTTGTTGCGAGGATCGATTTTGTTGACAGTTGGCGAGGTTTTAGTACTTACGAATATCTTTCGGGGAATAGAGAAAGAGGGCTGAGCAAAATAGACTTTTGGGTTAAATCTCAAATTTTTTGATGAATTTTCGGTATTTTGGTGTAAAGTGGAGAAAGTTGAGATATTTTGGTGTCATTTCGACTTTCACGTGATAGAGCATCCAAAGATACATTGTTTTTGTTCTAAGCACTTCTTTCGTCCGACGCGTCTTTTGGCGGGAAATTTGAATTTTAAATTCGGCCGTTGGGGATTCTTGGGGCACCTACCGTGTAGATACTCGATTCTGGCTTTTCGGGGGCGCTGATCACGAATCTGACATTGTTTTCTCGTTTTGGTATTTTTGGGGCTACTTAGGGTACACCCTAAGGGTACACCCTAAAGGGGAAGTGGAAATATGGTTCATCTGAAGCTAGGGGTGTTATATGTTAAATATTGGGTTTTAGAGGGCGGCGATTCCGAATTCGCCTTTAGTTTTGCGATAGGAGTGACCAGGATGTCTCATCGATTAGTCTCATTGGCCGGTGGATATCCTGTTTTGGCGAGGCCACTTTGCCTGCAAAAGAGGGGAGGAGTGCCCCGCGGGGCTTTGCCCCCGTCTACTAATCTTGTTGAGCACTTAGTGGCGCTAGCGAAACAGGCTTCAGTGTTGTGATACTGTGTGTGTGTCACGTGTGCTATTGCTTTCAACTTCTGATCGTAACAGAGACTGCATTGTTCCAGTTGCTCGCACATTATTAGCGTAATGCACCAGTCTGACCCCATCAACAACTGTTCAGTCCACGATCTCCATTACAGTCACAACGTCGGCGCTTGCGCTTGCTCGAGGGTCGAGCGCCAAATGTAGCTCTTATTTTGTCGAGCGGTAGTGCAGCTACAGCAGCACTATAACCGAGCGCGACAGCGAAGAAGCTCGGACCGATGCACAGCAGAATATTTGCGCTGCGATCATACCAATGAGGTGAATTTCAGCAAACCATTTAGCAAACACAAGAGTAGGAAGACTCGTCGGTTTGTCACTTCTGGAGTATCTTCGGCCAATTCTTGATCAGAAGCGGCAGTCGCCTAACTTTGACGCTCGGCAATTGCTCCAGGGCGATCAGTGGTGGCATCACGGCCTCGAGCGCGCCGGCGCCCTCCTCCGTCGTACTCGGGTAGAGGCGGCCGCAGTAGCGGACGCGGTGAGGCATTTCGATCAAGTTCACGTCTGTTACAGTGCTCTTTTCCCTCTGCGCCGCTAGTACTCCGCGCAGCAGGGCGGCCGCAGTCGAGCTGGCTTGCTCGTGTTCGACTTCGTTCCACGAGACACGCGACATGTAGATGAACACATCGACCTCCCGCAGAGCGGTCCAGTTGCCGCACAGTTCTTGGAGAACAGTCGCACTGACGCTTCTGCGCGCAGCGTCCGCCCGGTGCTGCTCTCGTGTTCTTGACGTCTGATTTCCCATGGGACGCGCGAATCTGGCGTCGTCTGTCGTTATTTCAGCTCTTGTGCCACCGAACAACATTCCGTCGAGTAGCAGAAAGTGTTCCAGGTGACCTCCTCGGGTAGTCAGAGTCAGTCGGAGCGTCGCCGTGCGCTTTGGAGGATCTCCACTGCAGCCCATTGACAACGACAAGCTCAGCCACAGTCGCAGACCGACAACTCTGAGGGCAGCGGCGGCGAGTGGGCGCCATCTTCTGCAGACGCGGCGGAGTTGAGCCGCCTGCGCGGGTTTGTCCAAGGAGCGGAAGATCTCCACCAGTAGCTCGTCTGGCAGCCGGTCGATGTGACACGTCTCCTCGTCTATAGGAGCTGCAATTTTATCAATCTATTGAGGTGCGTATCAATGAGCAGTGTAAGATTTCGTCGCCAAACCTATTTCGCGTGTTGTTGGCTCGGGGTTCTCATGGATAGAGCAGCTACCGCCCATGGTTGCCTGCTACAGTTGTGGCTACGCTCCATGTAGCTTACGAACGGCGGCCACCAGAATAGAGTATCGTTCCCCGTTGCATTGTCCTCTCCGCACAGTACTAGGGTACCTAGTTGGTGATTGTCAGCGGTGATCAATCAAGGGATGACTCGGTTCTCTACCCGTTCTGTCGCTCGCACTTTGCCGCCTGCACGTTGTAGGGCAGCGTCGGCGGGCTAGCGGTTACTCTGGCGAATGTCTGCAGATGGATACAATGGCGAACCTTGACAATGGATCAAAGACACGACAAGCGCTTGGCGGATTGATGGGAGACGCGCCAAGGCGCTCAGCGTAGCCAAGACTAGCCCGAGGGCATCGGAACACTCTTCGTTCTCACTCAGCCCTCCCTCTAGCTTGGCGGTCCTCAGATGCTCACCTCTCTGCTCTGCTTTGACTGCAGCAGTCGGCGCAACAAATCCGCTGCCACTCTGCCGACTTGCCCGCGCGGCAGTTCGTTCCATCTGACGAACGTCGCCGGGTTGACGACCTTGACTTCGCTCAGAGCCGTCCATGCGCAGCACCTCGTCAGGACTCCAGCTAGGCTGACGTTTCTCCACTCTGCGTCCACTGTTCTTTGCTCCACGGTTCTGACCTCCCTCCTTAGGCTGGGACGCACGAATCTGGCCTCCGCTTGTTTGCCTTCGGCAACACTTTGGCAGGTGCCGCCAATTGTCGGATCGAACAGGTCAAACCTTTCCCAGACGCCGCTCTTGGTTGTCACGTGCGCTTCCAGAGTCGCTGTCTTGCACGACCTTCCGCAGCACTCCAAAAGACGCCTTCTATGGAACTGGATGCTATGGAGATGTAAAGTATATTTCAACCCAATTTTTTCGCCCGGCCTCAGCCGGGCGAACCCCCACGAGAGCTTATCGTTCGTTCGTGCGTCCGTCCGTTCGTTCGTCACGCTCTCAGATCTCGGCGTTGGTAAGTCGTAGGAAGGCGATCTTGGGCTTTATGGATAGCTCTCGACTTACTGGTAATGTTGGTAAGAGACTTCGAAATTCAAAAGTTTGAATTGCGCGCGCTACAGTAACCCGAAAGTTCAAACTGAAAACGGCTATTACTCGCTCGTCTTACGTCGTAGAGCGGCGTGCGATGGGTCAACTGAAAGGTCTCGACGTGCGCTTTCGCTTGGCATAAAAAAGTTTCTTAATTACGCAAACACGCAACACGAAAAGCGACATTCTCGCGTTTTTGACGCAGAAATCGCTCTAACTCGCTCAGCGTGCGTCGTACGGAGACGATCTTGGGTTGGTTGGATAGCTCTCGACTCACTGATCATTTGTTCTTCTATTGATCGAAACTCAAAAGTTTGAATTTCGGGAGCTACAGTAACCCAAATGTTTAAAACGCAAAACTTATCTAACTCGCCCGTCTTCCGTCATAGAGAAACGATCTTGAGTTCGTTGAATAGGTTTCGGCACACTGATAATTCCGTTAAAAGAAGTCGAAATTCAAAAGTTTGAATTGCGCGCGCTACAGTAACCTGAAGGTCCAAAACGCAAAACGGCTCTAACACGCTCGTCTTACGTCGTAGAGCGGCGTGCGATAGGTCAACTAAAAGGTCTCGACGTGCTCTTTCACTTGGCGTAAAAATTTTGTTAATTACGCAAACACGCACCACGAAAAGCGACATTCTCGCGTTTTTAGCATAGAAATCGCTCTAACTCGCCCAGCGTGCGTTGTAGAGAGACGATCTTGAGTTGCTGGATAGCTCTTGACTCACTGATCATTTGTTCTTCTATTGGTCGAAACTCAAAAGTTTGAATATCGCTAGCTACAGTAACCCAAACGTTCAGAACGCAAAACTTATCTAACTCGCTCGTCTTCCGTCATAGAGAGACGATCTTGAGTTCGTTGAATAGGTTTCAGCACACTGATAATTCCGTTAAGAGGAGTCGAAATTCAAAAGTTTGAATTGCGCGCGCTACAGTAACCCGAAGGTCCAAAACGCAAAACGGCTCTAACAGGCTCGTCTTACGTCGTAGAGCGGCGTGCGATAGGTCAACTAAAAGGTCTCGACGTGCTCTTTCACTTAGCGTAAACATTTTGTTAATTACGCAAACACGCACCACGAAAAGCGACATTCTCGCGGTTTTAGCATAGAAATCGCTCTAACTCGCTCAGCGTGCGTCGTAGAGAGACGATCTTGAGTTGCTGGATAGCTCTTAACTCACTGATCATTTGTTCTTCTATTGTTCGAAACTCAAAAGTTTGAATATCGCGAGCTACAGTAACCCAAAGGTTCAAACAGCAAATGGGCCCTAACTCGCTCGTCTTACGTTGTAGAGCGGCATTCGTTCGACCGTTTGAAAGCTTACGTTGAGGCAGTTGTTGAACGGTCATTCCTAAAGAAATACTTTTGTTTTTTTTAAACCCTTGTCTTACGAACAACTTTGTCTGCTAAAAATATTAATCCCGGGCGATCCCAATGTTGCCCTGCAACAACCGCTCAGAAATGCGTGTGTCTTGCTCAAAAAATTAATCCCGGGCGATCCCAATGTTGCCCTGCAAGAACCTCTCAGAAAGGAGTGGGTCAGAAGTAGCGCATGAATAGTGGACTCCGGGCGGGCGCGCGTCATATCGGAAAGGCTTCGAAACACTTTACAAAATTATCCACTCTTTTACTCTTCCACTTTAAAACACTCACAAACCACTCTGTATTAATAAAACAACTCAACTTTTTTAAAACAGCTTGTTCCAAAGATTTTTTCAAAAAAGATTTTTCCATGACTAACTTCATGTATCAGAGCCATACGGTGCTACAGTTTTGTATGTCATGCAGACGTGCTAGATAACACTACATTCTGCGCTGTGTGTCAGAGTAGTTCTATTGGCTTACAGCAACATCATAGACAAATCTCACAACAACATATGATAACCACCTGAACTTCAGGCTCTCACAACTGCTCGCAGGGCCAAATTTGTGCATATCTTATCTTCATGATATATTTCTGTGTTTTTTTAATGTGCCATTACCTTCAAGTATCAGTTGGATTAGCAAAATTTTGAAATACTTAGTACTTACTGCCACTATAGTAGTATAACTAGAGCCTTTAGCCCGTAGGAGAATCTCTATAGTCCCAAGAGCACTGTCGTTATGCAATTGTCATGAAGCTACTGATGGCGCACGCCACTGGTCAGAACATGCAGTGACTTATGGCATGCCACAGCGAGTATTTGACTTTAGCCTATGGATGACTTCAGGTTGTACCTGTGCCACTGCCTACAATTACACCTGGTCGCATGCCTGTGAATACACATCAAAGGAATTTGAGTTTAGCCTGTAGATGCTTGGCTTCAGCCCAAAGTCGATTTTAGATTGTGCCCATGCCAGTGCCTACGATTAGCCTTGCGCCACTCACCATGCCTGTAAATACACCTCGGGGTCTCAAGACGACAACTCTGTAGTGAATGGTGACACAATGCTGCAAAAGTGGCACGAAAGAAACTGTCATCCACTCCTTAGTGCTCAAAATGTACTGTGCAGCCGATATTTTCATGATTTTTGTGAAATTTAGTGAATTGCGAAAGTTTTAAAATAGGAGGGGATTCCTTCCAGTCCACGACGGTCAGTTTAAGCTATAGATCTCCAGGATCCATCGCCCATGTCGCGAGAAAATGGCCGGACAAACGAACAAACACACAAACTCTATGCCCCTTAGTGTATAGGAGAAGGAGATGTGAGCCGACAATCCCAAGTGAAACTTTCCAATTGAAAAATTGGCTGATTTTTCTTTCAAAAAGGTTTTTGTTAATTCGAAAATAAAGTTTGCGGCTATGGATACCTATGGCCAGTCGCAAGCCTACAATCCTGACGGCGGCGGGGGTGAGTGGGCGCCATCTTCTACCGGGTGGTCCAAAAAAAAGTGTCCAACTTTGATCGCTATAACTTGCGCCTATGGTAACCCATCATGTTGAAAATTTGCACGGTTATTACTTTCCATAGTACAATTAGTTTACAGAATTTCACCCAGTTTGGTCTACCACAGCCCGAGTTACGGCCCTGTGGATTTCAAAGTACTGTAGCTCTTGAAGACGGCGATCGAAATTTCGACCTTCTGTAACTTTTGCGTGACTTGAACAAACCAGGTCAAACTTACACCAAATATGCTCTAATAGCATCCCTATCAGACTACCATATCGAAATTAGGTTCTGTTTAAAGCGGCGACAATAATGAACAAAAATTCATTTTGAACGCCTGCTGAACCACACCCTGTTGAATTGCACAAGTCCACATTTTCGCCATTTCAAACAGAGCCTAATTTCGATATGGTAGTCAGGTAGGGATGCTATTAGAGCATATTTGGTGTAAGTTTGACCTGGTTTGTTCAAGTCAAGCAAAAGTTACAGAAGGTCGAAATTTCGATCGCCGTCTTCAAGAGCTACAGTACTTGGAAATCCACAGGGCCGTTACTCGGGCTGTGGTAAACCAAACTAGGTGAAATTTTGTAAACTAAATTGTACTATGGAAAGTAATAATCGTGCAAATTTTCAACAATATCGGTTACCATAGGCGCAAGTTATAAGCGATCAAAGTTGGACACTTTTTTTGGACCACCCGGTACAGATTCCAGAGAGGGCTCAGCCAGCCGAAGATCTCCATCAGCAGCCTGCCCGGCATTCTGTTGATGTGGCATTCTGTAAAAGTAATGGGAACCTATCAACGCAGCGCACAACTTAGATGCACACACCTATGACGGGCGGGCACAGTTCGACAGTGGTGGAGCAAATCATTAACCTCTTCCACGCGTCTACAAGGAGCGCCCGCTCTTCATCATCTCGGTGCGTTGGTGAGTGTGATTACTTGTCATGAGATGGTCGTTTGCTATATGAACACGACCTCAAACCTATTGCACGAGTGGCAACCTCTGTCCAACGCGGTTTGCACCACGGGTTCGAACTCACGAACGACGGCCTGCTTTCCCTTGCTTCGCGCGAAGTCGATTCGTGAAGGCGGCATACCAACATGACCAGACTACACACTTTGCAAAGGGAAGAATGTTGCCGCAACGCGGGACTTCATGTCTCAAACACATGCCCTCTATTGTCAACCGCCGGCTTATCTCTCATTGCCCGCACCGCTCTGGGTTCCACAACAGCCATTGTCAAGAAAGCAATCGCTGTCGCACGAAGAACTCTCTTCTCCGAAAGAAGCGAAGAATACTGCAGACAAGCGCGTTTCTTCAGAGGACGAGTCGGTTGCACTTGTTAGAAAGTCAGAAATCTTGGGTCCCAATTAGCACCATGACTGCTGATCAGAGGTGAGCAGTAGATAAGCAAATCTTCGGAGGTGCCTATGTAACTCAACGCACGTGCATATAGTGTATCTCAAAGCACAGATACCTTCCCTGTCCAATCGAAGCGATGGACGCCGGCGTCCTGGCCGACAACGACGGCTTGGTCGTCGTCGCCGACAGTCTACAAGCGCTGCGATCAGCCAAGAACTTCCAATCCTTTACTGGCGGCGGAGACATCGTTTCCAAAATCTGCGACTTCGCCGATTCGGTAAGACATTGAAGTGTTTAGTCACAATACTTAAATGGTCACATAAGCCTATTCTTCATTTAGATTGATGCCAGTCTTTTGAAAGGTGGAGTGGGAGTCGTGCCCCTGCCAGAGCACAAGTTGCGAAGAGCCGTCGTCTCGTTCACAGGGGTGGTGACGCGCGACTTCGACGACGCGCGCTCCTTCACCGAGGCTGGACTAGGCGCTATGAACAAGTTAGACTACCTTTCCAAGCTTGGAAAGAGGCGGTTGATTTGTTGCGCTATTCAGAGCACTTTCCATGGGCATGAAGCGACCTCTGCTGATGACGACGCCCCACAAGAGCTATCCTATGGCTGAGCTCTGCCAGTTGCTGGGAGCACTTCACGCCCTTTACGTCCCAATCGAGGTTGGCTAGCAGAGAAAGCCTCGTCTCACTTGAAGCGAAGTGAGTACATGTGAATCTGTAACGGATTTCAGGTGCAAGAGGCCTGCCCAGAGAAGAAGCAGAAGTTGGAGAAGCTGTCGGTGACCTCTGCCGATAGTAGGCTTACGCTGGTCCACCTAACGGTGGAGTTTGCCAAGGCTATCCAGGCTGGCAAGTGGGCATAATTTACGCTGCAATTCTTCGAATAGTATAAGCGCGGGCAAAAGATTATCCCCCTGGTTCCCGTTCCTGATTCGGCTGACCCGTTTATTTAACCGTGATCATACAGATGGCTGCTCCCTGTTAAAGCTGGCCTTTTTGGCCCGTTTACATGGTTGATCCCGCTTAACATCGTTTTGGCCCGGTTATATAAAGTTAATCCCGTTTATGTTTGTTCCCGTTTACACCCTGAGCGTTCTAGGAGTCCCTAAGCTCCTGGTTATCATAAACGGGATGACCGCCACTGTATGCTCCTGATTATGCCAGGTATGCCGGGTTACTGCTCCCGGTTATGGTCATTCTGCAGCTTAGAGTAATCCTGATAACAGAACGGGACCAACCAGACTTTTCTGATCCCGGTTATGGTGCGCTGTTCCCGCTTATGTTTTTTGGCACGCTTCAAAAATAAACGGGATCAGCCACCTGTTTGCTCCTGGTTAAAAAATCTGTTTGCTCCCGTTCAGGTCGCGTTCCTATTTTTTCGCCGCGCCTCAGCGCGGCGAGGTGTATATATACGGATGACAATGTGTGTGTGTGTGTGTGTCTGTCTGTCTGTCTGTCTGTCTGTCCGCGCATCGAAATAAGATATGTGACATATGTGGTCAAGTAGAGTCAAGGTCGCTGAGTACGGATCCAGTGTCCGTTCCTGTTGCTAATTTCGCATTTTCGAGATATTCGCAATTAAAATTCCAAAATGTCGCAAATCGACTTTTTCGCCTGATGAGCTAGCGGCGATATTTCTTCGGAAATGGAAAGAGCGTAGACCGCGGATAATTTGTAACACAAAGGAATTTTTTTGCAAATGTGGAATTTAATAGAAATACACGATTATTAATCAAAATTCCATAAATTGACACAAATAGAACATCATTTATTGACGAATATGAATGCAGAAATGGATAGGTCGTACACCAATAAGAATTTGTGACATGGTTTTACAGTTTTGAAAAATTGCAATTTAGAGATATTTACAATTAAAATACGAAAATGTCGAAAATCGACTTTTTCACCGGAATAGCTAGCGACGAAATTTCTTCAGAAATGGAAAGAGCATAGACCGCGGATCATTTGTAACACAAAGGAAATTTTTTGCAAGTGTGGAATTTAATAGAAATACACGATTATTTATCAAAATTCCATAAATTGACACAAATAGAACATCATTTATTGACGAATGTGAATGCAGAAATGGATAGGTCGTCATTAATAAGAATTTGTGACATGGTTTTACAGTTTCGAACAATTGCAAATTAGGGATATTTACAATTAAAATACAAAAATGTCGAAAATCGGTTTTTTCGCCTGATGAACTAGCGACGAAATTCTTCAGAAATGGCAAGCGCATAGACAACGGATAATTAGTATAGCAAAAGAAAATTCTTGCTAACGTTAAATTTGATAGAAATTTTCAAAATTTCGATAGAAATGCCAAATTCCATAATTGCCAAGAGTGTTGTTCATTGATGAATGTCAACGCAGAAATACGTACAAATCAAACGGAATTCCTGGTAGAGAACGACTGCACCAACATTTGGCAAGTTTTTTGTTCGACGTGGCGTATTCACGCAGGTATAAAACTTCAGATGAACGGCGTCGTATCATGCCGATAACATATAGCGAACGCGGCGATATCACTGAGCTTTAGATCAGCTGTACAGATAACCGTATCGTGTGAATAGCTGCACTTGGTTTGCGGCACACGTTCTCAAGATACCTTCGCTAGAAGCGGCTAATTATGCGAATGAAATTCACTAAACTGTTCACCAAGATTTGACAGACACAAAGTATAGGTTGAACTTTTTACACACACAGCTTGTTAAAAGGGATCACGGGTTACTCCCGTTTATCTGAACGGGATTAACTTCTGGTCCTGTTAATCAGACCGGGATCAGATTATGCTCCCGTTTACATAATTTCTGACCCCAGTTGTATATAACCGATATCATACAGAATTTTCTCGCCGTTCCAGCAAAAATAGTGAACGGGAACCTATGGGTTATTGCGCGCCAAATCTTTTAGTTAA
>JASAMZ010005709.1:0-15009 GCA_030248115.1 Linhomoeus sp. GSCO2_2 | reverse complement strand
ATTTTGTTTTGAGCAGATGTAACTGAACGAAGAAAATGGCGCACATACGTATTGCTAAAGGTTGGAGAGCAAGTTTCAAGGCCGACTGAAAGTTATGTCCAATCCACAAATGAACCAGTCAGAGATGAGTTCCACCTCCATTGGCTCGTCCACGAGGGCCAGACGAGTGACAATCTGCAGTGATGGAAATAAATCAGATGCACAATATAAAATGAAGACAAATACTGGCGTACGTTCAATGGATCTTTCACTTGCCTAATGGAAGCTACCGTGGTTCACCTGCTTAGCCGTCCAAGGCAGCGCTCGGGAGAGTGCAGTGGACACGCAGGGCGACTCATAGTAGGCCTTGAGCAGGTGAGACTCTTGACGAAGCAGGAATTGCACCAGGGGGTGCAAATCTGCCGCTGACACACTTCTAAAAGTCATGTCGAGCGGCTGGGTTAATAAAACTGGTTTACGGTGATGTATGGCAGAAAGTCACAGTTTGAGGAAGGATGTAACAGTGAACATGCATGTCGGAAGTAGCAAGGTAGAGTAATAGAGCATAAAAAGGTTTTCTCCTCTGGAATACGTTACGAAGGGCTCGATTACAACCGGAATAGGAAACTCCAAACAAACGAAGTCACACAACGAACAAACACTCAACTCGTTACTCTCAGGCGCAAGAAGAACACAAACGACATCACTTACCTACATAGGTGTTGTCAGTTGGACACATGTCCAGACTACAGTAACCTCTGAAACCGTACAGTATCCACTTCAAGAGTTCCGGAAAGCACAGCCCAGGCGCAGCAGCTCGAAATTCTCACGCCACAACGACCGTATAAAGCAGGGGTTCCAGGGGGGGGGGGGGGGGGGGGGGGGGCGGGGGGTGGGGGGGGGGTGGTGGCGGTGGGGGGGGGTGCTGGTGGGGGGTGGGGTTTTGTTCTTGGGGGGGGTGCGGGGTTGGTGGTTTGGGGGGTGGGGTGTGGGTTGGGTGGTGGTGGGTTGGGGTGCGTGGTGGGGGCGGGGCGTTTCTCGGGTGGGGGGTGGGGGGGGGGGGGGGTTGTTGGTGGTGTGGGGGTGTGGGGGGGTGGTCGGTTGTCGTGGCGTGGGTGGTTGCGCGGCGGATGCTTTTTGTTAGGTGGGGATAGTTTTGCTGCGAGAGGCTGGGTGGAGGATTGATTGCTCCCCCCGCCATGCTCTAGCCCCTCGGCTCATTATCTCGGCCGGCTCAGCAACACCCCCCCCCCCCCTCTTTATTCGGAGCGTTGTTACGTAAAGTTCACTTACGTTGCTCTAGAACCACTCTTAGTCGTGAGTTCGGCTTACATTGCCAAGTCAACGCGAAAGCACTTTCAAGTCAAAAACGAAACTTGTGCTTGTGCGCATTGCATGCCCTACCAGGCCTATCTGCAACTCGGACTTATCCGCGACAGTAGTCCTACGAGAATATACACCAACGTCACACAGCTATGTGTGCCTACATTGAAGCACATTCACTAACACAGTTCAGCTATGCGCTCACCACCAGCTCAAAATAGGTGCTGAATTTGATGGCGAAGGCGAAGACGAAGGCCAGAATGCACGAGTGGACCCTGTGGCGCTTCATCAACTGCACCAGTCGTTGCTTACCCGTCGCCACCTGAAATACCATACCAATACCTACCAATCTGAGAGCGTCAAGCAGTTTGGAACTCCACTTTGTCAGAGGGGAAGTTCCTCTGTAACCTGCACATACCAGGCGGAGAGGCCAGAAAACACGTTGCAAGATCCTTACTGCATGCATCACAATTCACAAGTGCTAGAGTCACATCAGTGTAGATGGTATTTGCCAATGTGTGAACTTGCATTTCAAACTTTTGGGCGACTTCTAAGTTTGGATTTCATATCATAGCAATTGGGTGGGGCGCACCAACAAAACCCACCAGAAATCTCTCCACTGTGGCGGCCAGAATCACATAGCCGCTAGCGGTCTGAGCCACGTTGCTGGCAGCAAAGACCACCTGGAAAGTGGCCCACCAGTAGCGCATCAATGGGAGATATTGGGCGGCCAGAGCCCATTTGTGCACCACTAACAGGGAGAGATAGCAGAAGGAGACACATATGTCCAAGGGTGCCAAAGCGGCCCAGTACACGGCCTGAAGTTTAATTCTGTACAGTCTGCAGGATGTGTAGTTCGAATTCTAATTTGCAATCTGCCTTGGATTTACCATAAATTTGCAAATTGCAGATGTAAATCTAACCCAAAAGAATTACAAAGTCTACAACTTGCGCGGAATATCTTGATTCGTGAAAATGTTTACTGAATTTCACTAAATTCTCACGAAATACTTACATATTTGCTGACAAACAATAAGATTGGTTGTGCCGTGTCATGGTTGGTCCATCGAACAAGCACTGTTGCGGTATGAGAGGATCCAACTTGGTGCCAATTGAATTAATTGTCATTCACTGTTGACTGGCTTAGGCAAGGAAGGTCAATTTCGATACAGAGTCTGTCTCGGGCCGATGTTAAACAACGAGAATGCCCTTTGGACATGCCAGTTCGAATACACAGCCACCAAACACAGATTGACGCTACTGTACTTTGTAGGTTAGAGTACACCCCAGCCATACCAGCGATTCTACCGTTTCTATAGTACAGTACACCCTAGCCAGACCAACCTGGGACTTGCGGCAGGACTTCTTGCTGATCAGCGCGTAGAATATCACAGTGTTGGTTAGAATGGCCAGCCAGGCGAAAACGTGTCCCACCCATGCCACCAGAATGAAACGGGTCTCCTCCCCCTTCCCCAATAAGCAGTCAACAATTTGAGACTCGTTTGGTGGCGTTTCGTTGAAAGACCTGGTGTCATTGAACAGCGACGACAGTATCGTGTGATTTGGGCTCGTTTCAACCGCAGTTGTTTGGTTGTCCATTTCTTATGGTGGAGTGCTGAAATCAGAGACAGTTGGAACATAAAAGCTACTTCAACTTGGGCGGTCTATTGATTGAAAGTGCCGCGCACCGTGCCAGCTTTTGTCCTCTTATGGGACGCTAACACTATTCGTCGATGACTCTTCAGTGACAGCCAGCCAAACATACGAAGCTAATAGCACGAGTTCGAGTGCTAATGGCTAAATCTAGAAAGGATATATTCATGCACACGCAATGCCATACCTAAATGGCGAGTGACGACAATTCTTCGTAGCGGGAGGGCAAATGGCATAGGTAGTTAACGAGTCTGGCTACTTGCCGACCGTGAAAATAACGACACCTGCTATGCGGGAAGGAAGATCACTGCTATCAAATTGATACCTACATACGTGTGGCAGTTTGTTCGGATGGTGCACTGCACATGCAAATTCAAACAGGTTTTGGCCTATCTTCAGGAGTTACTGAAGAGAACAGTTTCGATTACCACCAATCTCGCACCCAGCCCTCTCTGACTATGGCACAAACTATGGCAATACCATCCCCCCCCCCCCCAGCCAGCCTGTTGAGGTTTGCTTACATGTGTGGCAAATACCGTAATCCCGAAGTGCTGAGGTTCAGAGGTTCGGACGCACGTTTCTAGACAACCAGACACATCCGAAACCGCGCCGTGCGAACCCCAGCAGGCGCTTCTGCGCCGATTGATTGCTTCTCGCGACCGAACGGACCCTTCCAAAGCCACACAAACTTTCGGCTGACGCCAGTTGGACTCATGAGAGTGGAGACGCACCGAGCTTTGAATAGCCCCTAATAAAGGGAGGGAGGAACTTGAGGGGAGAGGGAGGGAGAGGGTTGGACAAACAGCCACGCGAACAACAAGACTCCCAAAGTACGAACTCTGGTACGGAGTGGTTTCGGAGATGGATTGCAAAAGCGAAAGTACGCGTACTGCAGCAAGTGCTCCAGGCTCGCAACACGCACTCCACACGCAACACTCTCCACGCACACATCATGCAACGCGCACTGGGCCTGCACATTACATACAACGTACACCACGCACGCAACACGCACCATGTACGCAACGCGCATTAATCCAATCGCATTATTAAAGCACACTGCAGGTGCACAAACACGCACAGCCACCCAACACGCACCCGCACTAAACGACGAGAAGCAAAACTTCCAACTTGAGACGCCTTCTACGCCGAATTAGATTAGTAATCCTGTCAGGAAAGCTACGTTTCCCCATTGGAAAGCCTAACAACAAGAGACAGGATTCATCAGACAGGCGAAGTGTTTTCCAAGGTCTGAGTTAGAGCCAGCGTTCCACTCAGATGCCCAAAGCGTTTAGTAGAAATTGAGACCGTTCCTTTAGCTCCCCGCTCAAAAAAACGTCCGCAAGGGGTGGCGCTGGTCGGACGGCGTTAGACCTAATTGCCTCCCGAAGGCTGGTGAGTTACCATTTGCCATGGGGAGGGGGGGGGGGGATAATCATTTCTGTTGGGGGGGGGGGGGGGGGGGGGGGGGTGGGAGACTCAAAAGAATACTAAATGGGTGTCTTCTCCCGGTCTACGCGCGCAGTGGAAGAGGAAATGAAACCACGGGCGATTCCGCTATGCTGAGGGCAAATGGTAGCTGGAGGATGGACCCTATTGTTAAAACACATACCGTACTACAGCTGTACCACAATGCCTATAGTTGAGCGTACCATGACGTTTGGGTTGAGCGTGCGTGTCAAACTTTACCTGCGTCTAGTTTATGCTCTAGCTCAAGCCTAGACCAGCCGCAGGGTTAAATTTCTTTGACTCGTTGGTTGGTGTTTTACCAATACAAAAGGACCTTCCACCCTGAACCACGCAATAGTAAAAAGGGTTGACTGGGATGAGTGAAGCTTATTAGGCAGAACGACCGACTTCAGAAGAAAGACTAAGACGGACGGCGTCTGGTCGCGGCGAGATTTCCGACGTAAAATGTCTTATTGCAGTGTGCAGACTGGCATTTTGCGTCGTGAGACTCATGGGAATGACACAATCTGGAGTAAGACCGTGGGTGTTTCACGTTAACCAGAAGCAAACTGAGCAATCGCTCCGTGAGACGCTAGACAATTTTGGGAAACAGACAGACGTGCAAATTGTCCATGCTGCCTTGGACAATTGCGAAAGTGATAATAATAACATAGGTACGTTACCATGAAAAGCTCAAGACAGCGAGTATTTGTCTGTTCACACGAACTTGAGAGATACTATAAATCGACCACACATTAAGCACGACTTCCGAACTCTAGCAGACTGGTTTGAACTCTGTGTACAGCTCAGTTAAGTCCCATCGCACATGTGATACATCACAGCAACACAAGGCGAGTGTACATCTAATTGGCACAGCGTTTGTTGACGAACCTGTAGTTTGTACTGCAGTGACGAATGCCTTCGACTACACTAAAAGGCAACTAGGGCTTACTGTCAAATTCGCCCAACAACTCTGTAGTGCAACATCAAAGGCCCTCGCCGCTCTCGCTCGGGCAAAGTTGAAATAAAGAAACATCTGCTCATCGACACACAGAGTAGGTATAACAGGAGCGAGAATATCTATGGGTTCCAGATTCGTTGTTGTTTCACTTTGGAACCCAAAGTGAGCCGTATAGCTTCTAGCCGCTAAGCCACCACAATAGGTGAATAATCGAACCTCGCTCTTTGGCAGGCGCCGTTTACTTGGTAACTGCCGCTTCCGAGTAGGCCGTAAATCAGGTCAACCCCTTTTAGAGCGATTTAAAAGCGAATAGGTGTGGTAGCCTAGCCAGGGGGCTAAGTGTGTACACAGACTTATACAATTGTAACCGCTTAGAAGCAGGAGTGACCATAGAAACTGGAGCTAGAATGGCCAGGCATATTTAAACTGAAACTTAAACTGAAACTCCACAAACAGTTGCAGTATTACTGTCGTAACGGACTATGTAGTTTCCGTACACATAACTGAACCTAGTTCTAGTGTAAATTCCTCCATTCAACCTGCATCATTGGCTCATGTTCGGTCACTTACAGTTAACAACTAGGTATGCAACGCGTGTAGCCAAAATCACAACGAATAAATCGTATGCAGGTATGCAACGCGTGTAGTCAAAATCGTGACGAATAAATCGTGGTAGCGTAGCAGCGCCGAATTCTAACCGATGCAAACCAAACCGGTATGTAGGTACATTTACAGTCAACCTTTTCTTGGCAAGATCCCGCAATTTCAATGGCAAATCTGCCTTCGATGTCAGACAATTGGGTGCAAAGTGTGACTCGATTGGATTTCCACTTTCTGGAATACATCATGGAAGTCTCTCTTCAAGACCCGCATTATAGTGACAATATACCCAATTAGGTATCTCTGTAAAGCTACTATCATCGCATTCACACCGTGCAATATATCACTCTCAGTGCCTTCTCCTCTTTGTCAGCCAATTGTCTTCTCGCTTTGACCGCGCGCCCGTCGTGCACAGCGCCGTTCTGGCTAGACTGGGCCACCCAGGCGGCCGTCCGCTCATTGGTCAGTTCCGCTAGAGGTGTCGCCTCATTCTGGGCGATGATTGGCTGAGAGCCGCCGTCGGCCGTCGTCGATTGGCCGGGATTCTTGACGACGGCGATGAAGACGGCCAGGCGGTCGAACTCGGAGCAGACGCCGGCCGCGGCGCGGCCGCTCTTGGCGCGTCGCAACCCGCCCGTGCTTTTGCTGGGGGCGAGGTTGTCGACAAGTGAGGCGGACTTTCCTGGAAAGTGCAAGAACTGTTAGAGCAAAGACACGCACGCACGCACGCACGCACGCACGCACGCACGCACGCACGCACGCACGCACGCACGCACGCACGCACGCACGCACGCACGCACGCACGCACGCACGCACGCACGCACGCACGCACGCACGCACGCACGCACGCACGCACGCACGCACGCACGCACGCACGCACGCACGCACGCACGCACGCACGCACGCACGCACGCACGCACGCACGCACGCACGCACGCACGCACGCACGCACGCACGCACGCACGCACGCACGCACGCACGCACGCACGCACGCACGCACGCACGCACGCACGCAGCCTCCAAGAGCCCAGCGTACAATCCGTACAGTACACCCACCCGCTTTCTGGAGCCACTTGCGCCTCCGGAACACGCTCGGCGTCCTCCGCGCCATCTTCATCTCCGATCTCCTAAAGGTTCTTCTCCTCCCTGCCGCACCAACTTCCCCGTTTGCCTTGACCAGTTCCTCCTTCAGTTCGTCATCCTCGCGGTTATTGGCCTTCCCCTCCTCCTCCTCCTCGTCCAGCTCGCACAGTTTGGCCACCAACTCGCCCACTGTGTCTCGCACGTCGTCGTGATACAGTAGGTAGATGGGGAAGCGGAGAGAGCAGCCGATCAGAGCCGAGAGAGTGGCGAAGTCCGAGATCCAGTTGTAGAAGGTGGGTCGCTCGAGCAGGAACTGCAGCCGCAGCTGCTCCCAGAACCTGATGACGGTGTCCAGGGTGTTGGGCAGCAGGTATGTGCACACCACGAGCACGAGAACGCGCGTGGCCGAGCGGACGCGCTGCTGAAACGAGAGGGAGAACGTCGGCGTGGCGTGGCATAGTATTTTGGTATTGCGTTATGTGGTGGTGGGGCTTGGGCTGGCACGTTATGGCGTATTGTGGCGTGGAGTGCCGTACTGTGTGTATGTGGCGCGGCGTGGCGTTGGAAAGCGTCGTGCTGCCACTGCAAGTCGAGCACCCTGTGTGGTTCACTTGGTAGCTTGCTAGCAGTGCGTTCTCTTTTCGAAGCTTCGCTTTTAGCTGTTTGTCTTCCATTCCAAGCAACCCACTTTGTGCTCCGTCTCTGCAAAGCGGAAGAGGCCCGCTCTCCTCCTCTGCTTTCTCAAGGCGAAGACGACCACGCAGTTGAAGTAGAGCAGCAGGACGAAGGGCAGAAAGACCGTGACGCCGTTCGTCAGCCAGAAACGGTAGTACTTGAAGTAGAGCAAGAAGAGATCTTGGCCCATCTGGTCATACAGCCAGCCGGGGTTGATGCGACCCTGGCAGCCTTGTCGCGTGTACTGAAGGATGTGATGTGTGTGGCGTGAGTGATGGGTTATGGATGGGTTGCCATGCCTCATGTATGGATTTGATTCATGGCAAGCTGTGCGTAGTCAGCTGGCATCTTCTTGTCTTCATCATATCTTACTAGTATCTTGTTTAGTCTTGTTTCGTCTTTATCTTCTTATCTCATCTTTCTTTAGGCCTTGTTTTGCCACTTACCATTCCATCACATTGTTGCCATCTTATCTCAGCTTCTCATCTCATCCTATTTGATTATCTTATCTTTTGCATCTCTTGATTCTTATCATTCTGCCTCACAATGGAAAAACTGCGCATCCCACCTTGACCTCCAGTATGATGGGGCCCTTGAGCAGTATGGTCACGGTGGCAGCCAACCCGATGATGCCCACCCGGTGTCTTCTGGTCAGTGTTGCCCATCTGGTCCTCTTCTTGACCATGAGAAGGCGCTCCAGGGTGGCCAGACAAATGAGAAAGCAGGACAGGGTGCGAGTGGTCAGGGCCACGGTCAGGGTAGGCACGTAATACCAGGCCACGAAGTCGAAGAGGCCTGAAAGTGGGAGATTGTAGGAAATTGGTGACTTGGTTGGGGTGATGGTACAGGATGTTTACATACAACAGAAGGACAGTATTTGTATCAAATTGGCATCATCGTGGCGTAAAGCTGTTTAGGCCAGGCCCCAGTAATACAGTCCGTGGTTGGCAAACTGTTTGCAGTTCATTTGACACCAAACTATGTACCTAATCAAAGTTGAACTTGCAACAGCGCCCAAATTTGGCAGTCATAATTGAGGTGAGCCCATGCAGTCTTGTAACTCAACACATCTTGCCGCAAAAGCTCCAATTAGCCCCCCCTCCCCCCCCCCCCCCACTTCTTTACTACCACGTCATACTGTTCGTAAAGGGGAAGGGGTGCTTCTATTTAGACAATCTGCAGCATGATCTCCCTAACTTTCCAACCCTAACTCACCTTCCAAGCTCCAGTGTTCGGCCGTCCTCTCCAGCGACAAGAGCAGCACGTAGAAAATGGACGTCAGGATGTCACAGATGGCCAGCAGTCTCAAATACAGTAGTCTGCTCCGGTGCTGGCATATGGACATGATATAGAAGGCCACAGAGTTCTCCACCATGCAGATTAAGGCTATAGGAGTTCCCACCATAAGGACCATGTACAGTCTTCCAGTGAATGAGGGGTCCAATTGGTGGCACTCAAGATTGGTGGAGCCATTCAGGGATGTGTTTGTGGCATTTAGGAAGAGTGCTGCAGCCATGGCTGAAAGGGGTTTTCTGAGTTTCGACAATGATGACGACGAATGAAAGCGTGACCTATCTCTTTGACAGCTTATGAGTTGAAGGCGTCAGGCCACAAACTCCGACTCTTTGACTCTACGACCTACTATTTGTACCGCAGTTGAGATGATGATTGTGGGTGGGCACTCACGTACGCACGCGATGCTTTTTAATGCATCTGGCATAACGCCCAGCTGTGAGGATACATTTTTAGCACTCCGACCCCAAAAGGGGCGGAGTGCTATAGTGGAGCTGCTCCCGATCAAAATTTTTGCCCCAAGATTTCTCGCGCGTGGTTCGTCCGATTTGGACGGGGTTTTTTTTAATCGATAGCTCTCGAGGGATACTAGGGGTGCTCGGGCCTTCGTTTTTTTCGCGTGGTGGAAAAATTTTGAGAAAAATTCAAAAATTTGAATTTTTACTTACTGGGAGGGTGTTCACCCAGCTGGAATTTGTGGAATAGTGGGCCGATTTTGACGCCCTTTGGATATGTTATAGCCCTCGACGAGACGAACAGGGGAAAAAAAATCCCGAGCCAATCGGCCGACGCGTTCTCGGGTTACGGTAGCCGAAAGCGGTTTTTGGACAAAAATTTGCCTTTAAAAAATCCTAGTAAATCAGGGAGTTGTTGGATCGGGCCAGATATCTCAAATCGGCAAGATTATCATGTTCTCTTTCGTTTAAGACCAAAATCGCCGAAATCCGCCGAGGAAATCTTGAGTTCTGCTGTCACAACGGGTCTCCGTCGGGGGTCGAAAATTCCAATTTTTGACTTTCGGCCGTTTTAGCGCCCGATTTCGACGATTTATGGCCAAATGGACTGCACCACGCGATTCCCCGTTGAAAACTGATCCGGAGCCGATTTTCAAAAATATTTTTTCGGCTACCGTACCCCGGCCGCGTCCAAAATTCGAATTTCCACCCGGGTGGTCAAAATCAATGTTGGAGTCGATCCCGGTGCTTTCGAGGTCGCTGATGCCGAATCTGGCGTTATTTTGGCGTTTCGGATCAAGATTGGCGAGTTTTTGCCGATTTTCGACCTACCGAAGCCCTACCTCGAAGAAACTGAAAGCGAGGTGATTGAACGTTTGTAATGCCGATTCTAGGGTATTTCGCGACGAGGAACGCGAATTTGCTATTGGTTTCTCCATTCTGTGTCGATTTTGCCTTCAAACAGCCACTTTCCTAATACCGACATTCAAATTTGAATGCAACTTTTACCGTACTCTCCTCAAACTATGTTGTAACTCAAATTGGCGCGCGCATTCAAACTTCACAATTGAAGGAAATGCAGTGCGAAAAGACGGCGTGGTAAAGTAAGCATTTGCGCATGAATTGTCTATTATCCCGTCCAAAATGGCAAGGCGAGTCTGCGGTTGGCGCAGCCCCGAATCTTAGCTGCCGGCTACTTGTTGAATCGAAGCGAAATGGCGCATTTTGGGCTCAATTCGGCCTGGTCTACAGGATTTCGGTGGAGTTCTGCTGCGCGCCGGCCGGTCCTTGTAGGTGGAGGGAATTGCGTACTCTGAAACTCGCGCGCCGGCGGAATTTGTGGAGACTCTTTGGGCGGAAATCGGCCTTATTTCTCATGATAAGTGAGTGGCGGCCTGCTTTCTCCCGTTCTGGTCGGAGTGCTTCACTGCAGGTTCTCCTGCACGTTTCCCTTGTCTACCTAAGACAAATTGGTTGTATGTTGGTCTTGGTTCAGTTACGTATTGCTCATTGGCCTCAAATCGTCCGGAATTTCGAATTTCAACGCGAATTCCGATAATTTGTCTAAATCTATAGGGTTTTCGGCCAAAATTTGAGATTCCAACAAAGTTCGAATTTCGGCCGAATTTCTATTGGCGAAACCGACTTTTTGCAAGAGAGCCGAGCGAAAATTAGACTCTGTTGACATCTCTAAGCAAATGTAACAGTAATTACATAGATTAGAAATTTGTAATTGTGAATGGAATACAAATTGGACAACAAAATCGTAATTTTGATGCAATGACAACACTGTGTACAACCCTGTATTCCTTCAAAAGACACTATTTCGCTGAGACATTCTAGAATAGCACACCTTTGACAGAATAAACCACCACAGAAACCACCACACAATAAACCACAGAATAAACGCCATACTAACCCATTATGATACAACCAATACCCACCGTAATTTCTCCGAATATCACCCAAAATCGCACTTACAAATTCACAAATTCCATTCCATAATCACTAAATCACTCATCGCCAAGTCTCTTGCGGGCGTTGATCTTAACCTGAAGACCAACAGGTGACACGTTCGATATCTTTGTGCATAATTTGAGATCTAAATTTCGCCGGTTTTTCAGGTCCCCTGGCCGCCAGAGACGAGCTACGGCGAAAATCGACACACCATCCAATCCGCCTCGTCGAGACGCGTCGAATGGAAGAAGTCTCGTCGTGATCCGATCTGTATTCCGCGAGATATTCGCGATTTTCCGCCGAAAATAGATCTCAACAAAATAAACTACATACGGGCGCTTCCGATGATGGCCCAGCCGCGATGTTGCGTGTGCGTTGCGGACTTAGGGGAGTGTGACGGAATGTTCTATGGTGCTCTACTCGACTTCTTTGCCCTCTTTCTTGCATTTCACTGCCCAAATTAGGCAGATTTTGTCACATGAAAGTGATTTCAGGATCTGTATGCGCGCGTTGCACTGTATGTGTTTTTCGTATTGCCTCCACTTCAACTGTCTGCAACATAAAAACTGCGCAATGTTCAGAGTGACATTTGGAGAAGAAGTTCTTTTAGAGTAGTGAAGGTTTGAAATGAAATTGTGCAACTTTAGTGGTCTTGGTGCATCTTTTGAAAGTTTGCTATTTCGCTGCCAGGCCAATCAAATTATTGATCCTGGGGCCAAAATTTCGAAATTGAGATGACAGTTGTTTCTGGGGTTTTCGACAATGCTGAATGCGAATCCGCCATCTGTGTTGTGATTCGGGGTGCCTACTAGCCTGATTTCGCTGCCCGACCAATCAAATTTTTGATCCTGAGGCCAAAATTTCAAAATTGAGATGACAGTTGTTTCTGGGGTTTTTGACACTGCTGAATGCGAATCCGGCATCTGTTTTGTGATTTGGGGTGCCTACTGGCCTGATTTCGCCACCTGGCCTTGGCCAATCAAATTTTTGATCCTGGGGCCAAAATTTCGAAATTGCGATGACAGTTGTTTCTGGGGTTTTCGACAATGCTGAACACAAATCCAGCATCTGTTTTGTAACTCGGGGGCCTCCTGGCCTGATTTCGCCACCCGGCCAATCAAATTATTGATCCTGGGGCCAAAATTTCGAAATTGAGATGACAGTTGTTTCTGGGGTTTTCAACAATGCTGAATGCGAATCCGGCATCTGTGTTGTGATTCGGGGTGCCTACTGGCCTGATTTCGCTGCCCGACCAATCAAATTTTTGATCCTGAGGCCAAAATTTCAAAATTGAGATGACAGTTGTTTCTGGGGTTTTTGACACTGCTGAATGCGAATCGGCATCTGTTTTTGTGATTTGGGGTGCCTGCTGGCCTGATTTCAACAGTTCAAATCTTCACCCTTGAGTGGATATTTTACAGCATTGACGCTCAACTTTGCAGCGCTAGCCGGGAATTGATCCCGCACCATTGTTCTTTGTGCCACAGTGGAACAAAGATGGCAAAGTGATGGTACGTACAGTGCATGCAACAGAGGGAGGACGTCATCACCCCTCTCTACATGTTAGCAGTAACATACGCGCACACTCATGTACCCTTTCGCAGGAAGGGGCGCCGCGACATGCACTCACCCCTTTTCACAGGATGATGCGCCGCGCCGACCCTAGGTGCCCCATCAATCGAGAGTACAACTTGCACAGTAATGGGATGTGCGTGGTCAGAGGAGCGAGGGCGCGCAGTTGACCAGTCGAGAGATGCTGCTTCACAAAGTCAAGAAACGTTTCACACAGTGTTGAAGGCGTACAGGAAAAGACCAATAGCGATCGCAATTGTGGAAGTCTGTAAGGTGGTTTTGTTTACTGAAGACAGTCTCATTATGAATGACGGAATGATAACAGCGCCTTGCGTTCATGGCAACACAAAGTCATTGTGCGGCTATGTGTAGTTTCAAGCAGGAGCTGCCGTGCGCACGGCTACACTCAACAGTGCACGGCCATACAAAGCGGCGAGTCAGTCGGCTATCCCTTTATCCAACACGGGGACTCAAATGGTTCACATCTGCACCAAGAATTTTTTGTTTACCTAAGGTGCACTCGACAGTCATCGTTTTGCAAGTGCAGTCTGGGGACAAGGATCGATGTGCATCTTTTGTGGTCTCAGTCTGCAAACAGGTTTTCAAGGGTCATCTTTTTAGCACTCCGACCCCAAAGGGGTGGAGTGCTCTAGTGAAGCTGCCACAGATCAAAACTTTCACCACTCACTTTTATGCCCCACTTCTCATCCGAATGGGGTTTTTTAATCGATAGCTCTCGAGGGATAGTAGTGCTCTGGCCTTTGTTATTTTCTTGTGGTGGAAACATTTTCAGAATGATTTGAAAATTTGAATTTTTACTTACTGGGAGAGTGTTGCATCAATCACAACTTCTGGAATAATGGTTTGATTTTGATGCCCATTGGATATGTTATAGTCCTGGACAAGGAGAACAGGGCAAGAAAATCCTGACCACATGAGTTGGCATGTTCTCAGGTTTCGGTAGCTGAAAAAGGTTTTTGAACAAAAATCATCTTTTAAAAAAATCCTAATAAACAGGGAGCTGTTGGATTGGGCCAGATATCTCAAATCGGCTCTCTTTCTTTTAAGAGCAAAATCGCCAAAATCGTCTCTTTGCAGGTGGGGGGTGGGGGGGTCAAAATGCCAATTTTTGACTTCAGTTTTCAATGGGGAGTCATGTGGTGCAGTCCATTTGACCCTAAATCATCACAATCGAGCAGGGAATCAAGTTTTAGAATTAGAAATATTTTTCAGCTACTGTACCCCAGCCACATCCAAATCCATGCTATTACTTGGGCCGCCTCTCTCTTCGACCTGCTCCCTCTTGCTTTGCAGTTAGGATTCCCCTGAAAATCACTGGGATCACTTGGGATGCATTCAGCAGGGATTGGCCAGGATTTGGATACGGCTAAGGTGCAGTAGCTGAAAAATATTTTTAAAACTTGAATCCCTGCTCGATTGTGATGATTCAGGGTCAAATGGGACTGCACCCTATCACTGCCATAGAAAACTAAAGTCAAAAATTGGTATTTTGACCCCCCCCCCCCACCTGCAAAGAGAGGATTTTGGCAATTTTGCTCTTAAAAGAAAGAGAGCCGATTTGAGATATCTAGCCAGATGGAACAGCTCCCTGACTATCAGGATTTTTTTTAAAAGATGAATTTTGTTCGAAAACCTTTTTTTCAGCTACCGTAACCTCAGAACATGCCAACTTGGTGTGATCTAGGATTTTCTTGCCCTATATCTACTAGTCAAGGACTGTGACGTATCCAATGGGCATCCAAAATCGAACCATTATTCCAGAAGTTGTGATATGATGCAACACTCTCCCAGTAAGTAAAAAAGTTCAAATTTTGCCAAATCATTCTCAAAATGTTTTCCCACCACAAGAAAATGACAAAGGCCAGGGCGCTACTATCCTCCCCGAGAGCTATTGATAAAAAAACCCATTGAATGAGAGTGAGCATGAAATAATGGGAAATTAATATATATAGCTAGCTAGGAGCGCTCCGCCTTTTAGGGTCGGAGTGTCTA
>JASAMZ010005706.1:0-12975 GCA_030248115.1 Linhomoeus sp. GSCO2_2 | reverse complement strand
GGGCAGGATGAATGAGATAAGATAAGGTTAAATGGAATTGATTAGATGATTTTACATTCTGTACCTTACCTCATTTTTCAGGGCGTTCCTTCTGAAGAAGGCTTTGCAGGACTCGCAGGCTACGACATCAAAGTTCTTGCCAAATGCCTTGTCGCCACACACAACACAGATTCGACGTTTCTGGCGAGTCTTGCTTCTTTTGCTGGTGGTGAGAGATGGCGACCATCGTATGACATCGCCTCGTTCCATTTCTTTTCTTTGGCAGTGTTGTTGGTCCAATTTTGGAACTCGACGGTTTGCCGGGTTGCTTTCGTGCTATTTTTGGTGTCGGCTCAATCGATTTTTCTCGACGCGTCGCACAACCCGTAACTATGTGCTACGGCGTGGGACCTGGCTGGCTAACAGACGAGCAAGCTTGGTCGGCTCACTAAGGAGGCAATAATTTATGAGAATAGAAATGTCTCAAGTGAGAAAGACCCTATAGGAGAAACCAAAACATTCCCAAGACGGTAGGGGCGAACGAGCGGTAGGTGTCATAACAACTCGTGTGGAGCAGACGGGCAGCTTCCGAATACCTAAAATGTCTGTCTTAGCGAAGTAACGAGCGCCACCCCAATAGCACTCCTGTTTTGACGAAGGAGGGACTGGAGGCTCTGCTCGAACAATAGGCAGCGGGCGCGGAGTTTCGCACCAAGCGCAATCTACGTACTTACCTACTACTATTGCTCGTGCTTCCTATCTGCTGCGCAAACTCCGCTGCCGAGCAGCGAAGCGAGCGGAGGAGAACCCGTGTCACGTGGCGTCGCGAAGGGTAGCCAATCTGGGGCCTGGCGCACAGATGAAAATAGTTACAACGCACCATGTCTTTCTAACAAAGCGCGCTTAACAAGCGCGTCAAGACAGGAAGGTGAGCGTGTAGACAAACGTAGCGAAACAGCAGAGTATTCTAAACCCTGAGATACGCGCTACTTCACTCGCTCACTGAGTGCCAATACCATCAGCAGTTGTGGACGCGCGTGGCAATTCTTGTGCGTTTTGGTGCCGTTGTTTGAGAACTACTGTAACCACGCATGCACATCGAACCCTTGAGAGCTGGATCATTCTTAGGTTTCGGGCGACCTTTGATTAGGCGGCAGGGAAGCCCAGCAGGAAAGAGGCTAATGGCCCTATCGCTGACAACCTCAAGTTAGAAACTAACCCTGACCTGACGTACAGTAGCGGTTAATGCCTCTAAATACAATCACACCACCATGCATGTGCCCGGGAGTGGTGTGAGAGGAGAAGGGGGGAGGTTGGAAAGTTGCCATTAGCCGGAGGTACAAATTGTAAGTTCAGGGGCACCAGGTAGTGTCCAGAACTGGAAAAGTAACGCTACAGTCTCTGTTAGTTTCCCACGACCGAGTCCGCCAGGGTGACCAGATGTCCCGATTTTCCGGGATTGTCCCGATTTTGCGCCTCAAAATCCCGCTTGAAGGGGCCTCCCAAACCGGGACAAATTATGGTTTTTCGACCAAAATTCCTCTTAGACATCTTTTAGAAATCAAAAAAAATTCGCCTGCGGCGCTATTTTTTCGCCGCGCCTCAGCGCGGCGAGGTGTATATATACGGTTGACGATGTGTGTCTGTGTGTCTGTGTGTCTGTGTGTCTGTTCGTGGCACCAAAGTAAAGTATGTGACACATGTGGTCAAGTAGAGTCAAGGTCGCTGAGTACGGATCCGATGTCCGTTTCTGTTGTTAATTTCGCATTTTCGAGATATTCGCAATTAAAATTCGAAAATGTCGAAAATCGACTTTTTCGTCTGATGCGCTAGTCGCGAAATTTCTTCAGAAATGGAAGGAGCATGGACAGCGGATAATTTGTAACACAAAAGGAATTTTTTGTAGATGTGGAATTTAATAGAAATACGCGATTATTTGTCAAAATTGCATAAATTGACTAAAATACAAAGTCAATTAATGACGGATGTGAATGCAGAAATGGAAAGGTCGTATGCCGATAAGAATTCGTGACATAGTTTTGAAGTTTTTAGAAATTGCAATTTCGATATTTTCAATCAAAATATGAAAATGTCGAAAATCGACTTTTTCACCTGATGATATAGCGGCGAAATTTCTTCAGAAATGGAAAGAGTATAGACTGCGGATAATTTGTAACGCAAGAGAATTTTTTTGCAAATGTGGAATTTAATAGAAATACGTGATCGTTTTTCAAAATTTCATAAATCAACAAAATAGAACGTTGTTTTATTGACGAATTTGAACGCAGAAATGGTAAGGCCGTATGCCAATAAGAATTTGTGACATAGTTTTACAGTTTAATTCCAATTTCGAGATAGTTAGAATTAAAATTTAAGACAATCTCAAAATCGAGACTTCCGTCTGATGGGGAGAACAGCTGTTTATTGATGAATGTGCACTCGGAAACAGAAATGCGTACGCTGAAAACAGGAATTCGCTCGCACCAAATTTTTGGCAAATTTTTTTGTTGGATGTGACGTTTTCACACAGGTAGGAAACATCAGATAAACGGCGTCGTATCATGCCGATAACATATAGCGAACGCGGCGATATCACTGAGCTTTAGATCAGCTGTACAGACAACCGTATCGTGAGGATAGGTGCACTTGGCATTAAGGTACACATTCTCAGGACACTTTCTCCAGATGCGGCTAACGATGTGTGCAAAGTTCACTATACTGTTCACCAAAATTTGACAGACACAAGGTATAGGTTGAACTTTTTACACACACAGCTTGTTGCAACTAAATTTGATATTTAAAACTCAAAAATCGCTTGAATCTCACCTGCAGTGCTCAAGTTTAACAAATTTTGTTCAGGGAAGGTAAAAATGTCAAATTTTTCGCCTGCGGCGCAATTTTTAAGCTCAAATAAGTGTTTCGCGAGGTTCATTATAGGTGATTTTAGCACTGAAATAGAGTAAATAATGCGAAAATTTCGCCTGCGGCGCTAATTTAAGATGTCGAATTTTGTGCCGTCGACACTGGCCGACGATGTCCCGATTTTCCAACCGAATGATCTGGTCAGCCTGGAGTCCGCTTCACAGCAGCTAACACTACGAGCTGATTTTCTGCGTCTTTTCTCCTCACCACGTCAAGGAACGGTATGAAAACAACCTACACAACACAAAAAATGAAGTATGAAAGCAATACTATCGCCACCTAGTAGTGATGGTACACCTAGCCTTCAAAATTTGGAATATTTTACGCGGTTTTAAAACTTGGTAAAACTGGGTTCCGTCCATTCATTCAAGCAGCAGCTTAAGGATACCAACTTGCCTCAGTAAAACTGGGTGCGGCAAACGGCGAGGGATGGATCCAAGAGGGCATAACTGAGTGAGTAAATACTCTACCTACCTAGTTTCAGGTTGTCATCACTACCTGCTAGCAACTGGCAATGAACAATACGCCTGTCCGCACAATACTGTCAAAAGAATGACCACGACAGCATCGGCGCTTACAAAAGTCGCTGTCAAATCCGGCGACATTAACGCAACTTTGCACAGTATTGCTACAAGGCTTGAACGGTGCCACTTCCATGCTTACTCGGCAGTACAGTTGGCAATATTTTGATATACAAAGTGGTTTTGTATATTTTTTGTATATTTCTTTGTATATTTTTTGTATATATACATATACATATACAAAATACAAAGTTTTCGAAATATACATATACATATACAAAACAAAGCAAATATACAAACTTTGTATTTTGTATATTTCTACCGTAATTTCATACTGTAACTGTGCAAGTTCTTGCTAGAATAGCGGTCGATTGACTGTCCAGACTTCGCCAATATCCGACCTTGATGTCGATGAGCATGTTTACATCATCTTCTATCTCAGACGTGCAAATGCCTTCGATTGGATGGAGTGGGTTTTCCATCATTTTGCATTTGTGGTTATTGTTAGAGAGAGATAGGTACATACCTAGATTATGCAGACCAATGTTTCACTGTTTGAGTAATCCAAGAAAATGTAATCCAACAGAAGCATGTTAGAGTTAGTCTGTCAACTTAGTCAGCTCTGCGTACTTGCAGTTTTAATAAACGGTGTTTGCAAGAGTTAATGTAGGGCGCACTGTCTGAACTGTCCAAATCCATAATGAATTCCAAAACATCTCAAGGTGCGTAGAGCTATGGAAACAAGTCTGACTGCCACCGTCCTTCATGCATGAACCATACTGATTTCGTGGCATGTCATTTTACAAAGGTTCTGGTATTTTTGGATACGGTAGAATAATATACAATATACAAAGCATATACAAAGAAAAACTTTGCATATATATTTGTATATATACAAAATATAAAACACAAGAAATTTCGGTTGTATGTAGTATACATATACAAAATACAAAAAAATTTTCCGATATTGCCAACTGTACTCGGCAGGTCAAATAAGCGTGCGTTCGTTTCGACTAAAACGTATGAGTGCATCACGTCAGCTCCTTTTCAGGTTTGACAGGTCCGAATTGCATAAGTTACCATGTCGAAATAGTCGCGTAAGCTCATATCCAGCTGTTGAACACTCCTGACTCCTCTCTCGGCTCCTCCTCCCCATAATGTCTGACCGCTGCTCCATTCTGTCCGGGATCGACCGGCTGCGAGCGATCATCGACACAGCCTGTGGCTCTGGGACCCGTTTCGCGCCGCCGACCAGCAAACAGCGCCTGACTTGCGATGCGAGAACGTCGTTAAATTTCTGGTCAAAGGTTGAGTTTTTGAACAGCTCAAAAGCGTAGTTGAAGACGATCTTATACAATCAATCAAGTGACACCCTTTGTGACTAATCGCAGACACTTTCAGCTCAGGCGCTGCGTATCCTACACAAGATGGCGACCGTCTCTGTCTGTACGTCTCTATGAAGCCATCAAGCTGTACGTCGGCAGCGCGAAACGGGCACCCGGCGAGCTGCCGTCTGAAGCTGGCATCGAACAGCAGCGCCGGGAAGAAGTAGTAGCCGATGGTCATGGTCTCCATGGCGTTGCCGGCGCTCTCTGTGTAGACGGCCGGCCAGTACTCGGCCAGGCCCTTCAGCTGCTCCTCCACGGGCTGGCACTCGTTGACCGCCGGGAAGGTGCCCCAGAAGTAGTTGAGCACGAAGTCGACGCCGTCCAGCAGCAGGACGATGGTGCTCTGGGAGGCGGCTGTTTGGCAAAAGATGTATGGGCAATTTTAAAAATACTCTGCAAATATCGGCTGCAGTATGCTCCTTTTCGTGTTCATTCAAACACGTTCCGCCACGGACGTGTTTCCACCATTTGGTTTTGCCAAACAGCCGCCTGGAAGCAGATCATAAGGGTCATGGCTCGCTCCTTCTTGTCCTCCTCTGTCTGAGTGTGAGACCTCTGGGAGAGTATCAGGCGGATGGATAAGACCACAGTCAGAGCGTAGGACGTCCCCTTGAGAATCATGTCCATTTGTGACTCTGCTGAACTAATCTGGAGAACGCCTGTTTTGCAAGGTCGGTTTCTATTGGCTACAGTAGTTTGAGGCTTAGCGCGGAGGCCAACTGTCAGCCGCGACAGGGCGCCATCATGCAGATTACTGCGTGGATGCGTGTACTGAAGAACACTCCTGCCGCACCCAGCCTTGCAAAACAGGCGCCTGGCGGTAGGTCTCCGAGTAATAGAAATCAGTCTGATCCAGTTGGTAACGCGGTCCATCCGGCATAACGTTGTAGCGGAGCAGTGTCACGAACACCTATGCGAAAGGGATAGCGTATGGGCTGAAACCAAAACCGCTAGGTAACGAAACGAGCTACTTTCTCCGCAGAGCTACATCCTCACCTGAAGTGCCGAGCTGAACAGGAAGCAGCCTCCGACGATGAATCCACCCGGGACCTTCTTGATCGTCTCCAAGCCCCGGATCCCGAATCCGCTGGCGGCGGCCGCCAGCGTCTCTACCGTCTGCAGGTACAGTCCCGTCCGGAAGTTACGTACTAAAACGCGCGTGTTCGTGTTAGCGCGCGTGTTTGTGGTTTTGGCGATTTCGATGCTTCTAAGCGTCGCAGAGTGGAAATACATGGCTGCAGTGGCAGTTTCACATGTGTTGGTTAGTTTACACTCATCATGGTAGCTTATCAAACCATTCACGTGGCCATTTCGCGTTTCGAAATGAAACGCGCGCTGAGCACAAACTCGCGAGTTGAACACGAACACGCGTGTTTTGGGGCATTCTGTGTAGGAGCGCGCGCGCTAAACACAAACACGCGCGCTAGCGCGCAAATAGGACGTAACTTCCGGACGGGACTGTAGGTGCTGACCTTCAGGCAGGAGTTGAGGGGGAAGAGCACGTAGTGCATCACGTGCACTGGGGTGGGGTCGGCGAACAGCTCCTGCCCGACTATGGCCAGTGAGTAGACGACGTACAGCAGCCCGGAGGCGAGGTCGAAGCTGGACGCCGGTTTCACAAGCCGCGAAATAGACATGATTGGAACTTATCGAGGTTGACACGGTTTGGAGATGTACATACATCAGCCGTCGAATGTTGGAGCAAGAATGCCGAAGACGTCAATTCTCAACTCGTGAAACCGGCGTGCCAGAAGTCGAAGTAGAGCAGCCGGTTCGTCCAGGAGCTCTTTCTCTCCTTGTAGTAGGCCAGCATGGACAGGAAAGCGCCCAGGCTGCCGATGCTGGCGAACAGCATGGGCGCGAAGGCGTACAGGGCCAAACTCTCGTTGAGTAGGTGGGCCTTCTCTACAGAGGTGTCCCCGTAGACGTTGCCGTAGTGGTACTGGTAGTAGACCCACTGGTCTACGAGCTCACCAGCCAGGCGGTCGCCTCGTCGGCTGGCGTTCCGTAGAGTGAAAAAGCATTGGAAGGGACTAAAGAGGATGGGCAAGTGAAATGCTGGACTACATGCATAAACACTGTAGGTGTACTGTGAATCTTCCACCGAGTGCCCTTCCTCTCTCCACAAGTGTTCTCCTACCATTTGATGACGGGCTAGGTACCTCCGTTTGACACTGAGGCTAGGCACCATTCCTACACGCTCTGTGCGTAACCCAAGCAAGGACTCTCGGCGGTACCTAATGTAGGTAGCAGGGTGGCGGGGGGGGGGGGGGGCAAGGTCAGTGTAAGTCGTGACGACAACTAAGAACCGTCACATCACTCACTCGTCCCCGCCAGTGACATTAGCCATTTGAATTGCACTAATGTTCCGCACCAGTGCCATCGCTGAATTGGTCGTGTATCTTCAGACGCAGATCAAAACTTCGTTCTATTTCTTCGAAATGAGTGCTTATGCTCAGGTCCAAGATGTGCTGTGTGCGTCATCCCTGCACAAGTGTGTATGTACGCGTAACTGATACGACTACTGGAGTCTTGTTGGCTTTCAATTAGTCGGACCATTTGACACGCTACGCGGGTTCCTTTGACTGCTTGGCGCACCAAATTGTCAGTCCCCGCTCTCACACACCGTGCCGCGTGAAAACAACCTTCGTGAGAAGGAGTGAATTTGGACGACGGTGTGGTTTGTGACTGTGAGGGTGTACACGGAAGCATCGTTGGTGGAATACTGTGAAACTGTTTGGTTGATTGGATGGCAGAGCTGGCAGACCTCGAAACAGCACGATGTGTGGGGGCGTAGGATGCACTCGGTTGCTGCAGCTTTTGAATTTTCGGCGGTTTGTGACTGCAACTGAAAATTATTCGGAGAAATCGCAGTCGCGCAACAACGCCCAGCCAGCAGTCTGCCCTTGGGTCGACGCCGCCAATTACAACCGCGTGAAGTGCGTACCATGTGTATACAATATTCACACATGTCACTAAACGGCAGCGTGTCGCCTCTGCCGTCGAGCCGCGCCGAAACACCGACTGTAACACGGAGCGTACGCCGCGTGAGCCTCTGTCCATGCTGCGGCGCGAAAGAGGCTGTGCTGATTTGCAACACCACACACGATGCGGCCGCGTACAGTTGGCCAAAATGTAAGTTGAGGGGAACTGAATGATTGGCACGTGAACCAATGGGAATACCAGTGTTGGTCTCCTGGGAGGCGCGATCGTACCTGGCGGCGGTCTTCGTCTGCCTCTGCTACGCCATCCCTGCCGCCTACGGCGTCACCGCCTTGAACGCCCTGCAGACGGTTCTGCAGGCGTTTCTCCACGACTGCATCTTGGTGAGGTTCGGCCAACGTCTGACTGGGATAACATGCATTGTAGTCGTTACTCGCCGATGCATGATGGGGGATCGCAGCTTGCACACTGAATCGCACGAACTGGTCTTGAAGGCGCTTCGTTGCGTACTAGCGTGCGAAGCTTCGAGCTCCGACCGTCCATAGAGCTGTTCGATGCACAACCAAGACGTTCGCCCATTCACACCCTGTTCAGAGACGCTTCGGCGTCGATCTCTCGCCTAGCGCCATGGCCTGGGTCTGGTCCCTCTCGTTGACCTGCTCCAGCGTGGTCAGCGCCCTCTCCACCGCCCTGTTCAGCAGCCAGCTGGCAGACTCCTGGGGAAGGCGGCCGGCTCTGCTGGTCTGCGGCCCGGGCCTGGTCCTCCTCTGGTGCGCCTGCTTCCTGGGCGCCTTCTGGCTCGGCTCGGCCGGACTTCTCGTCTGCGGTGAGACGAGGCGTGCGCACGCGGAGGGACGCTGTAGTTTGATGGTATGGTAACGTAGAGGCACTGCACATCTTGTTTTTTCGCCGCGCCCCAGCGCGGCGAGTATATATGTCACAGGCCATGGCCGTCTTCAGGCCATTGCCGTCTAGACGGCTTTGGCCTGGTCGATCAGGCCATAGCCGTCTTTTCGAGCAGAAGACGGCCGTGGCCTGATGCGTCAGGCCACAGCCGTCTAGACGGCCACGGCCTGCTGCGTCAGGCCATGGCCGTCTTTTCCTTTCTCTGTTAGTTTCCGACATAGTGTATTCCTTCCAGTTTAGGCTATGCTTAGGCTCACCCTGCGCCCACAATGCGCAAGAGTCAGTCGGCGTCGCAGTCTGGCGGGTCGAAACTTAGGCTTAACGCGACCGGTGACCGACTTCAGGGCGCGCGGAGCGCGCCCTGAAGTTGGTGGTCGCGCTAAGCCTCAGTTGAGACCCGCCAGGCGCGACGCCGGCCGAGTTTTAGTGCAAACTGCAAGTGGAATAAACACTCCTCCATCTACTTCATCTCCTGCTTAGGACTGCTGTGCCCCTTCCCTGCAAGCGCTTGCAACAGCTGACACTCTTAAAGACGGCTACGGCCTGGTCCATCAGGCCACGGCCGTCTTTTCGAGCGGAAGACGGCCATGGCCTGACGCATCAGGCCAACGCCGTCTAGACGGCCACGGCCTGATCGACCAGGCCAAAGCCGTCTAGACGGCGATGGCCTGAAGACGGCCATGGCCTGCAACATATATACGGACGCTCTTGTCTGTTCGTGTTTCCGTCTGTGTGTGTGTGTGTGTGTGTGTGTGTGTGTGTGTGTGTGTGTGTGTGTGTGTGTGTGTGTGTGTGTGTGTGTGTGTGTGTGTGTGTGTGTGTGTGTGTGTGTGTGTGTGTGTGTGTGTGTGTGTGTGTGTGTGTGTGTGTGTGTGTGTGTGTGTGTGTGTGTGTGTGTGTGTGTGTGTGTGTGTGTGTGTGTGTGTGTGTGTGTGTGTGTGTGTGTGTGTGTGTGTGTGTGTGTGTGTGTGTGTGTGTGTGTGTGTGTGTGTGTGTGTGTGTGTGTGTGTGTGTGTGTGTGTGTGTGTGTGTGTGTGTGTGTGTGTGTGTGTGTGTGTGTGTGTGTGTGTGTGTGTGTGTGTGTGTGTGTGTGTGTGTGTGTGTGTGTGTGTGTGTGTGTGTGTGTGTGTGTGTGTGTGTGTGTGTGTGTGTGTGTGTGTGTGTGTGTGTGTGTGTGTGTGTGTGTGTGTGTGTCTGTGTGTGTGTGTGTGTGTGTGTGTGTGTGTGTGTGTGTGTGTGTGTGTGTGTGTGTGTGTGTGTGTGTGTGTGTGTGTGTGTGTGTGTGTGTGTGTGTGTGTGTGTGTGTGTGTGTGTGTGTGTGTCTGTGTCACAAAACTAGACATGACGGTTAGTGCCACCCGATGGAGTCGAATGCGCTGAGTAACGTGCCGTTGTCCGTTTCTGTTGCTAATTTCCCTATTTCGAGATATTTACAATTAAAATACAAAAATGTCAAAAATGACACTTTTATTTACAAGTCGTATCGGCAAACTTTTTGCTGAAATGAAAAGGGCATAAGACGCGATGAATTTGTGACATAGTCTTGGATTTTGGAATTCACGAAATTAGGGATATTTTCAAGGTTTTTGTCAAAATTCCCAAATTTTGACAATTTCAAACAGCTTAAATTTCAAAACTTCTTTGCACGGATGTATCGAGCATAGTCTGCCAAGTATTTATCAAATAGTTTCAGCGAATATAATTAACGAAATTGGGGATATTTTTAAGGTTTTTGTCAAAATTCTCAAATTTCGATAATTTTAAACAACTTAAAATTGAAAATATCGTTGCGTGAATGAATCGGGCGTAGTATGTCAAGTAATTATACAGCAGTTTCAGATTTTAGAATTCACAAAATTAGGGATATTTTCAAGGTTTTTTCACGCATGGCAGATTTCGGCAATTTCAAATGGCTAAAACTTAGCAATATTTTCCATGGATGTCTGACAACGTAGGTACGTTTTTGCCACCTATTCAATCGAAGACGAAACGCGGCAATTCTGTTCACGGTGCGGTTCTGCAATCTACAGCAACGGTACCGTACCCATCCGCATTTGTGACCCAAAAGAAAAGGGCGTCGTCCCATTTAGACCCTCTTCATCCCAAAGTGAACCTGCGGCGAACATTCCTGATCCATTTATGGATCAGTACCCACTAATGCGCCTTATGGGCATCAATTGTCCAACAATGGCACAAACTTTCTCTGGAAACTCGAGGTAACTGCGGCGATACTCCCCGAAGAAATGCTCAACTTACTATTCTGACACTCTATGAAATATACTCCTCAAATGCACAAAACACTATGCAATGCCAATCAACCATCATCGGGTACCCAGTTTTTACTCTAAGCTTGTTTTCAATGAAACTGTGGGGATGATACCGGATTCTTCCGTGAATAGGCCCAATCCATCGATGGAAAGATGCGTTCATGACGGGCGGATGGGTGGGCCCAATTTCAGAAAAATTCGCTAGCAGGCACACCAACGGTCGCTGTGACTTGTCGTTCCTTAGGATCACAACTACAAATCTGCATCGTACAGTGTTGTGCCATGTTAACTAAACCAGTGGCATTTTTTTATCACCTGCCAGTTCGGTTGATAGGTGCTGTCCAGCTTCAGCTGATGTATGTAACTCAGTCCCGCTGCTGATGTCGTGATCAACTCGACTCAGTTCAAAACTGTGTGTTACCAACACACCGGTCCGATTCCAGGCATCCTTCTGACGACTGCCGCCTTCAGCACGTCCCACGTGGTGGCCGCCACCTATTTGATGGAGTCCAGCAGTCCTCCCAGTCGCGCATCCGTCGTCGTCTTAGTCAGCGTCCTCCAGAACCTCGGACAAATCATCGGGGCGCTCCTCTGCCGCCAGGACGCTCTGGGAACCGAGAGCGCTTGGTGGCAAGTCTACGGGGTGCTCACCTTGCCAATGGAAGCTGTGCTGCTCGTGGGCCTGGCTCTGCTGCCGGAAAGCCCCAAGTGGCTGTATTTGACAAGGCAGAATAGAGACGCTGCTGTCGAAGCGCTAAAATCCTTCCATGTCCCAGATGGGGAGATGGAAGAGGTGCTGGCGATGATCAGGTAAAGAAGACGGTTCCACAACTGGCTCATTGTCATTGAACTTCGTTCGGTAGAGCTGCACATTTCTTTTTTCGCCGCGCCTCAGCGCGGTGTAAGCATGGCACCATTAGGGATGCCATGCATATCTAAGATTCCAGTATCTCGGTATAAGTAGTCTGTCGTTTGTTAGCCAGTTAGCTTATTCTTAGCTGTGGTCAAGGATAAACACCCATTCGGACTACTGCTTGGAACAGCGCCTATCGAAATTTGGGAATTTTGCGCAATACCCCTTGAAAATATACCTAATTTCTGCTAATTAAGAAATCTGAAACTATTTGCAAAATACTTGGCTGACTATGCTCGATACATTGATGCCAAAGAAGTTTTGAAATTTAAGCTGTTTGAATTTGTCGAAATTTGAAATTTACGACAAAACCATTAAAAATAACCCTAATTTCGTTAATTAGTAAAATCTGAAACTATTTAATAAATACTTGGTGACTATGCTTGATACATCCGTGCAAAGAAGTTATGAAATTTCAAGCTGTTTGAATTTGTCGAAATTTGGCAATTTTGACGAAACCCTTGAAAAATATCAAGTGATTTCGTTAATTATTCAAAGTCTGAAACTACTTGATAAATACTTCGGCAGACTGTGTCGACACATCCGCAAAAAGAAATTTTGAAATTTAAGCTGTTTGAAATTGTCAAAATTTGGGAATTTCTGAGCAAACGCCTAAAAAATATCCGCTTGTGGAATTTCGTTAATGATATTCGCTGAAGCTTACTTGTGAACTACTACGGCAACTGTATTGCTTCGATCATGCAAGTGCAAAGAACTTTTGAAAATTAAGCTGTTTTGAATTTGTCGAAATTTTGGCAATTTCGACAAAACCCTTGAAAATATCCCTCAATTTCGTTAATTATAAACTCTGAAAACTGATTTTTGATAAACACTTGGCAGACTATACTCGACACATCCGGCGAAAAGAAGATTTGAAATTTAAGCCGTTTGTCTAATTGCTCGAAATTTAGGGAATTTTGACAAAAACCTTGAAAATATCCCCAATTTCGTTCATGCTATTTGCTGAAAGCTATTTTGCTGAACACCTTGGCACCACGCCCGAGGCATCCGTGCAAAGAAGTTTGGAAATTTAAAGCTGCTTGAATTTGTCGAAATTTGCGAATTTCGACGAAAAACCCTTGAAAATATCCCTAATTTCAGTCAAGTCCAAAATCCAGAGACTATGCTCTCACAAA
>JASAMZ010005705.1:0-15389 GCA_030248115.1 Linhomoeus sp. GSCO2_2 | reverse complement strand
CGTCGCAGGTGGGTGGGTAGTTTGAACCAATTGGGACGTTCAGTTGGCCTTCCACACAGTGGAACATGACGTTGTGCAGAACGACGTTGTTCACATATTCTGTTGAGCGCACGGATGTTTTTATTAGCGCCGATCTGTTGAATCACTTTAGCGTATAGTCAAGCTAGTCGGCCATCCCGTCTCTATGAAGTAGCAAGTACGAGCCTATGGTTATGAATGCCTGTCAGATGTCACGATTGCAGGCGGCGACAGAAATGGCGCCCGCTGCGGTCTGCCTCCTGCGCGGCCGCGCATCACGACGAAGGACGTCTACTACACCTCCAATCCCTTCTTCTCCTTCGCTCGTCTCTCCGAGGTCCGTCCCAACAGCCAGCCCTGGATGGTCTCCATGCAGATCAACAAGAAGCACATGTGCACGGCCACGCTGATCGGAGACAGATTCGCCCTCACCTCCACCTCCTGCTTCGCCATGAGGTACAGTGGGATGAACAGAGGATACGGTAGCCGGAATAGATCATCAGACAGCGTAGATAAAAGCGCACATGACGGCTGCCCTGCGTCAGACTAGAGAGTGGTCAAAACCACTTTGCGCCACTAGCCGTAATCGCGCCGAAAGTCCTTGATATCCATGGAATTGCGTTGCGATACTGTTGATACATGCTTTGCAGCGCCAACCCGGCTCGCTACCAGGCGGTGCTGGCCGTGCACGCGCTCAGCGGCCACGACGTCAAGAAGCAGACGGTGGACGTGGAGGCGATCGTCGTTCACGAGCAGTTCAACCCCTACGTGTCCAGGGAGAACGATCTAGCCTTGGTGAAGTTTCCCAGCCCTCTTGACTTCGACAAGAACGCCGCTACACTGGCGCCCGCCTGCCTGCCCAGTCCAGAGGCTGCCAAGGACGGCCCATGGACGTGCTTCACCATCGGATGGGGCAGAATCGGCGGTGGGTAATGGAGGTTGCTAAGTCTGCTTCTATGTGCTACTTCGATTCACTGTGTCCGCTGGCGCTTCGTTAGTCCGGTGGTCGCTCACGCAATATGTGCATAGGTGAAAGAACGTGTTTCTTTCAGGTTTCCTCCAAGTGGACCAACTGAGCCAACTGTTGACGCCGGTGGTGAAGCGTAGTCGGTGCAACGACGTCCACTGGTACAACCAGCAGGTGTCCAGCTCCATGATCTGCGCCGGACACCAGTCGGCCACCAGCTGTCAGGTGAGAATTATGCCACTGTCAGTCTAAACTACATAACAATTCTAAACTAGAAACACCAATTTGTTTTAATAAATTATAATTTACCGAGTGCAGTGCAGCACTTCCAGTCGGTCTCGTTCTCTTCAGCCCGACACGGGAGGGCCCCTGCTGTGCTCGGCCTTCGACGGCGTCTGGGTGCTGGTGGGGGTGTGGAGTTGGGGCGAGGGCTGCGCCAGACGGCAGAAGCCGGCCGTCTACACCAACGTCCAGCACCACCTCCATTGGATCCAGCAGCAGATCAAGGCCTCCGAAGCTCCTCTCAACTGACCTTTGCCATCAAACTTATACCAACTGATCGATGTCTATCATTGTTTTGCGATGTCGTTGTCGTGCTGGTTGCGTGTTGGATTGATGTCTACGTTACTCTTTTCTCTCGCCAGTTGTCGTCGTAGTATCAACAACTTCACTTCACAGCTATCGAAAGCACCATTGCTATAAGGAAAGCGAAGATTTCCACTTCGCCTAAGTAGATCGACGTGCTGCTTCTGTAGAAGTGCTTCTCAGGCATTCTCCCATTGTGTCTCAGCAGCTGTTCCACCTTGAACGAGGCCAGCTCTAGAGGGTCTCGCACAGAATCCACCAGAATATCTCGCCAATGCATGGCGCGTTCCCTTCTCAACTTAGCCTCTTGCAGAGCTTCCACAATCGTCCCCACAACGTGTCCAGTGTTGCCGAAATCTCTTTTGTCCAGGAAGGAGGCCCATCCTTGTCGCGTGCCATAGTAAGCGTTGAGAAACTGCTCGCCGAAAATGGGCACGAATATGGTAGGAGTAGCCGCGCATAGTGACTCTTTGAAACTGAATGGAGGCAGGAGAGAAGTGCGGTGTTCACAAGGAATTGATGCGTAAGTATGTATTGATTGATTGTGTACGCGTGTATACCTCACCTCTTCAGTCCGCCGTGGCTAATGAATAGTGTCGTCTTTCGATGGGCCAGCAATTCTTTCTGTGGTAGCCACTTGGAGGCCATGACGTTGTCGGGGAGCGACGGCCTCTGTTTGCCATTGTATGACCACAATATCCTGTATTCCTTCAGTTCCTGGCTGCCAACAATCTCCAACATCGCTCTCGTGACTTCCTCCGAGATGAGATCGTATTGGATGATCGAGCCGAAGGAGACGACGATCGTTCCCCTCGACTTCGGATCGTCGACGAAGTCGGCCATTTCCGAGTCCTTGTCTTCCAAAGAGCCGGACACCTCGGCACAGGTCGTGCCAAGCTCGAACAGCTCATTCGAAAGCGGTACAGGATCGGTGATCTTGTACGGGTAGTCGGTGACGTGGGTCGACGACCCGACGTGGAACTGCGCCAAAGAGTAGTCGTGGATCTCGAGCTGGCGAAGGATCTCGTACACGAAGTAGTTGACAGGCAGCTCGAGGATCAAGTGGAACTTGAGTGCCTTCGTCAGAGTCGTCCAGCGGTCCTGAGAACAGCAGTGTTGCAAGCAGCTCCGCCGAGCGGTGCCTGTCGGCTGCCTACAACTACCACACAAACCCAAAAGTTGGCAGAGTGCCAAGCCATGGATTCCCTCGTGAGAAAGGTGGGAGGAGCGGAGCCGAAGCTGGGCCAGTGGAGGCCCAAGTGCCATGCGCCGATGGGCTCCTCAAATCGACTCGTATGGAAGGTGAGGTAGGGGATACCCCTGGCGCCTGCTAGAGCGGGGCCCTCTGGACAGAAGTCGGAGTCGGAAATGAGCAAGTCCCACCTGAGCAGGTAATGGTCAACTTTCAACATTGAACGTGCAACTAGACGATCGAACCTGTATCACGTTTCCAAGCGCAACACTATTGCTACACGCTCATGAATTCGGAACGGACCTTCCCGCAATGGCCCTCTCCAGATCCTCCAGTCTGTTGTCTAGCACGAGGCCCATGATGTGTCCCGTGAATCCCCATCCCATGAGCATGTCCAAAGAGTCGGGCTCTATAGACCACATGTCGGGCTCCTGACTGGTGTCGTTGAAGATGCCCTCGAACACGTCGTCCCCCTGCAAGTCGATCGCCCGCACGTGGATCTTAGGCCCGAAGGCCCTCCTATAGCTCTGGTGGCTGTTGTACAGTAGCGCGACGTAGTGACCGTTATCGCTCAGCCTGAAGGAACAGAGAAGGCGGAGATTAACTTGGGGACAGTCGACACTACATACCATGCTATAATGTGGCCTGTTTGGGCTGAGTACCTTTGATTGTTTACCTGTTCAGCAGCGGCACCATAGACAAGATGTGGCTTGGGACTGGCGACGGAGCGGCCACGAGAATTCGGGCGCCTTCCGCCAATCGAAAGTCCAAGACGAGCCACACGAAGAAAGAGGCGAGTTCCCTTGCCATAGCGACTACGGGCGCAACTGCCACACTACCCCCTTCTTCACAGCACCTACATAATACGCACTATTTGCCCAGTGCGTACTGAGCGCGCTGTCTGCCTAGACGTCACAATAATGCGCATTGTGGCGACAAGGAAAGCATAATTCTGTTGCTGCAGCGCCTGCGGACGTTAGTAGTACGCACCTAGTGCAGCTTTGGTGCAAGTCGTACACTACTTGCATTAGAGCTTTTCCCACACGACAAGCCGAAGACGTGGGCGACGCGCTCGCTCGCTAGAATCGCGTCGTCGTTTTGCTCTGTGAGAATAGTGGCACGTTAGTTCGAACTGCACTGCATCTACAATACCAAGCGTGTACCATATGGAGTAGTAAACCAGCGAAGTCCCAGTCCACACCCACTTCAGAGATCACTCCACCACAGCAAACAAAGGTTGCATCACTACCACAGGAGTTAATCACATGCATTCGACCACGAACGTCATAAACGCCGAATGACGACACCTGCGACCCGGCATGGGAAACCCGGTTCACAAATTTGTGACTACAACGCGCTGTAGGACATGATATTTGTACCAAAATATTCTGTTGCCTATTAATCAACGAACTAGTGTACATGCCATGCGGCAAACGTAAACGTTACGTTAGTGTAAACGGATACAGCGTTTAACAACCAATTGTAGCATCTACATTACTATGCCAGCTAGGTGTAGTGTCTGTCTGTCCGAGTACGCTTGCCTCGCTAGCACTTCGCCACGCGACGCTTCAGCATGCGATTGCCTCGCTAGCACTTCGCCACGCGACGCTTTAGCACGCGCGCGCTAGGAAGCCAGCAGGACGCCAGCGGCGTCCCGCAGAGAAGCTCACTCGCTTCGATCGATCGACCGCGGAGAATCAATCGCTGCACGGCCAGCGTCGCCTGTTGCTGCCTGCCTTCAACGCAGGCTTTGCCTGAACAGTACGACAATGCACTGTACCAGAGCCTTACAAAAGCGAACAGTGCGGCAGTGCGCGGTACAGCAGAGAACCTTGCAATGTGCAATTGCAACAGAGCCGAACAGTACGACAATGCTCGCGCAGGCAATTCAAGCCGCTTCAGCGACTATTTCGCTTGCAACAGGACAGATCTTGCAACAGGACAATCGGCCCGCTCTCTAGCATTTGTTTTGCGCGCCGCTTTGTGCGGCGCGTTCGCGAGACAGTCAGCGCCATTAGCTTGCAACAGGACAGACTTTCTGCAACAGGACGCTGCAACAGTACAGACGTTGCAATAGGATCGTCGCGCGAGGCGACCAGCGCCGTTGGCTCGCAACAGGACAAACCTTTGCAACAGGACAAATCTTGCAACATGCCACATCTTGCAACAGGACAGATCGTGCAACAGGACAGACCTTGCAACAGGACAGATTTTGCAACAGGACAAATCTTGCAACAGGACAGATTTTGCAACAGGACAGATCTTGCAACAGGACAAATTTTGCAACAGGACAGACCCTGCAACAGGGGCGACCAGCGCCATTGGGTCGCAACAGGACATACCTTCTGCAACAGGGCAGATTTTGCAACGGGACACATCTTGCAACAGGACAGATCGTGCAACAGGACAGACCTTGCAAAAGGACAGATTTTGCAGCAGGACAAATCTTGCAACAGGACAAATCTTGCAACAGGACAGATTTTGCAACAGGACAGATCTTGCAACAGGACAAATCTTGCAACAGGACAAATCTTGCAACAGGACAGACCCTGCAACAGGACAGATCTTGCAACAGGACAGACCCTGCAACAGGACAGATCTTGCAACAGGACAGGCCCTGTAACAGGACAGATCTTGCAACAGGACAGATCTTACAACAGGGCAAATCTTGCAACAGGACAGATCTTGCAACAGGACAGACGTGGCAACAGGATTGTCGCGCGAGGCGACCAGCACCGTTGGGTCGCAACACGACAGACCTTCTGCAACAGGACACATCTTGCAACAGGACAGATCTTTCAACAGGACAGATCTTTCAACAGGACAGACCTTGCAACAGGAGAGACCTTGCAACAGGACAGACCTTGCAACAGGACAGGCCTTGCAACAGGACATACCCTGCAATAGGACAGACCTTTCAACAGGAAAAATCTTGCAACATGTCAGACCTTGACAATGAACAGGACGGACGTTGCGGCGCGCGTGCGAGGCGACCAGCGCCGTTGGGTCGCAACACGACAGACCTTCTGCAACAGGACACATCTTGCAACAGGACAGATCTTTCAACAGGACAGATCTTTCAACAGGACAGACCTTGCAACAGGAGAGACCTTGCAACAGGACAGACCTTGCAACAGGACAGGCCTTGCAACAGGACATACCCTGCAATAGGACAGACCTTTCAACAGGAAAAATCTTGCAACATGTCAGACCTTGACAATGAACAGGACGGACGTTGCGGCGCGCGTGCGAGGCGACCAGCGCCGTTGGGTCGCAACACGACAGACCTTCTGCAACAGGACACATCTTGCAACAGGACAGATCTTTCAACAGGACAGATCTTTCAACAGGACAGACCTTGCAACAGGAGAGACCTTGCAACAGGACAGACCTTGCAACAGGACAGGCCTTGCAACAGGACATACCCTGCAATAGGACAGACCTTTCAACAGGAAAAATCTTGCAACATGTCAGACCTTGACAATGAACAGGACGGACGTTGCGGCGCGCGTGCGAGGCGACCAGCGCCGTTGGCTCACAACAGGACAGACCTTGCAACGGACAGACCTTGAACAGGACGGATCATGCAACAGGACAAATCTTGCAACAGGACAGATCTTGCAACAGGACAGACCTTGCAACAGGACAGATTTTGCAACAGGACAAATCTTGCAACAGGACAGATCTTGCAACAGGACAAATCTTGCAACAGGATAGATCTTGCAACAGGACAGACCTTGCAACAGGACAGACCTTACAACAGGACAGATTTTGCAACAGGACAAATCTTGCAACAGGACAGATCTTGCAACAGGACAAATCTTGCAACAGGATAGATCTTGCAACAGGACAGACCTTGCAACAGGACAGATTTTGCAACAGGACAGATCTTGCAACAGGACAGACCCTGCAACAGGACAGATCTTGCAACAGGACAGATCTTACAACAAGACAAATCTTGCAACAGGACAGATCTTGCAACAGGACAGATCTTGCAACAGGACAGACGTGGCAACAAGATGGTCGCGCGAGGCGACCAGCACCGTTGGGTCGCAACAGTACAGACCTTCTACAACAGCACCCACTTGCAACAGGACAGATCTTTCAACAGGACAGACCTTGCAGCAGGATAGATCTTGCAACAAGAGAGACATTGCAACGGATAGACCTTGAACAGGACACATCATGCAACAGGACATTACGGCCATTGACGACTACATTCCATGCTATTCAGATCACAGAAATTCTTCTGCAACAGGAAGGAACGGCTAGTTCGTCATATTGCAAATCATTTTCCAGCCTGCGACCGCCTGACCGCCCAATTGGTGCGTGGCGTGTGCTGCAGGTGGACGATGGTGGCCGCTGCTTCCTCTTGGCGCCCACAGGCGACGCTTTTCAAGAAGTGACGCCGCAGCGGAGTGCTGCAGGCCAGCAGCACGTAAGGGTTGTTGCAGAGCAGCAGGTCCGACGTCAGGTTGAACAGCGGTCCCAGCAGATGGGGAGCCAGGACAAAGAGGACGCCAGTTGTGAACATGAGAATGTTTAGGACAAAACTGACGAATCCGACGATGGCCAGCTTGACATCGGACCGCAGCTTGTCGCCACTCCCGCCTCCGCCGACTGGATAGCGCCGGTTCGTTCGTATATTTATTAATGTATATTTGCTTATTTACTAATTTGTTTACTTATTTTTCTACTTATTTCCTTGTTAATGTAACTAATTATTTAGGCATTTATTTATATTTAAATCGTATCATCTTTTATTTATCAACTTATTTATTTGTTTATTTATTTTTTCGCCGCCCCCCAGGGCGGCGAGTATATATACGGACGCTATTGTCTGTTCGTGGGTCCGTCCGTCCGTCCGTCCGTCCGTGGGTGTCACAAAACTAGACATGACGGTTAGTGCCACCTAATGGAGTCGAATGCGCTGAGAAACGCGCCGTTGTCCGTTTCTGTTGCTAGTTTCGCTATTTCGAGATATTTACAATCAAAATATGAAAATGTCAAAAATGACACTTTTATTTACAAGTCGTATCGGCAAAGTTTTTGCTGAAATGGAAACGGCATAAGACGCGATGAATTTGTGACATAGTTTCGGATTTTGGAATTTACGAAATTAGGGATATTTTCAAGGTTTTCGTCAAAATTCCCAAATTTCGACAATTTCAAACAGCTTAAATTTCAAAACTTCTTTGCACGGATGTATCGAGAATAGTCTGCCAAGTATTTATCAAATAGTTTCAGGTTTTATAATTAACGAAATTAGGGATATTTTTAAGGGTTTTGTCAAAATTTCCAAATTTCGACAATTTCAAACAGCTTAAATTTCAAAATTTCTTTTCACGGATGTGTCGAGCATAGTCTGCCAAGTATTTATCAAATAGCTTCAGGTTTTATAATTAACGAAATTAGGGATATTTTTAAGGGTTTTGTCAAAATTCCCAAATTTCGACAAATTCAAACAGCTTCAAGTTCAAAACTTCTTTGCACGGATGTATCCAGCATAGTCTGCCAAGTATTTATCAAATAGTTTCAGATTTTATAATTAACGAAATTAGGGATATTTTCAAGGGTTTTGTCAAAATTCCCAAATTTCGACCAACTCAAACAGCTTAAATTTCAAAACTTCTTTGCACGGATGTATCGAGCATAGTCTACCAAGTATTTATCAAATAGTTTCAGATTTTATAATTAACGAAATTAGGGATATTTTCAAGGTTTTTTTTCAAAATTGCCAAATTTCGACAATTTCGAACAACTTAAAATTCAAAATATCTTTGCGTGGATGAATCGGGCGTAGTATGTCAAGTAATTATACAGCAGTTTCAGATTTTAGAATTCACAAAATTAGGAATATTTTCAAGGTTTTTTTTCAAGCATGGCAGATTTCGGCAATTTCAAATGGCTAAAACTTAGCAATATTTTTCCATGGATGTGTCCGGCAACGTACGTTTTTGCCACCTATTCAATCGAAGACGAAACGCGGCAATTCTGTTCACTGTGCGGTTCTGCAATCTACAGCAACGATACCGTTACCGTCCGCATTTGTGACCCAAAAGAAAAGGGCGTCGTCCCATTTAGACCCTCTTCATTCCAAAGTGAACCTGCGGCGAACATTCCTGATCCATTTATGGATCAGTACCCACCAATGCGCTTTACAGGCATCGATTGCCCAACAATGGCACAAACTTTCTCTGGAAACTCGAGGTAACTGCGGCGATACTCCCCGAAGAAATGCTCAACTTACTATTCTGACACTCTATGGAATATACTCCTCAAATGCACAAAACACTATACAATGCCAATCAACCATCATCGGGTACCCAGTTTTTACTCTAAGCTTGTTTATTCATAGAATTATTCATTCATTCATTTAATTTTTTACCATATTTGTTTGTTCAATTGTTTATTTATTTATTTATTTGATTTTTATTTATTTACTTGATTACTTGGTTATTTATTCACTTTTCAATTAATTAATTAATTAATTTTTTATCTCCTTCACCTAGGTATTGTTTATGTACACGACCCTTACATTTTCTGTTGTTTGCACCAGGTTTCATTCGAAACACCTTGGCAGTCATCAATCCGTACATGACAGCCGTGCAGACGGTGATGGGTATGGTGGCGAGCACTAGCGTCGCCATCCCAGCTTGCAAACGACTACTTCTCATTTCCACTCTGACATGGGAACTGTTGGAAATGGGAACGAGCTGCACCGACAGGACTATGGGATGGAATAGCAAGGGCGGAAGCCACTGAAGCGCCAGACAAAGGACAATGGTCTTTGTCGACCAGAACTGAAAAGATAAGCGGCCTTTCTCAAAACAGGGTGAAGAGGGCATGTCGCGACCCCGTACGTATTTGTCCTGAGTAGCCCGAGGTACCTACATACGAAGCGGTATACATACCTCTAGCGTCTAACAATGCTGAGGATCAGAAAATCTGCGGCAAACCTACAACACGTAACTTTCGACCGCCGCACGTACCTTATTGTGTTGTGTTGGGAAGTTGATGGCCGTACACCGATTGAGAGCGAGGAACACTTGACCCAGCGATTGAGTCAGCACAGTTTGGAGTCCCAGACTCGGCGTGATCAAGGACACCCACTGAAATGGGTGACGCTATTGACATACGCAAAGAAGCCTCGAGCACAGTGATCGACGATCAAAGAACTCTTTTACTCAACCATGCCAACCGGCTCCAAGGGACCGTAGCCGTAGCGAAGCCAGCCAAGAGAGCGGAATCTCGCCAGGGGCCACAGTTGGAGGAAACGAGTGAAGTCGGCAGCGCCAATTGAGATGACGAAGAGGAAGAAAGTGGACCGAAGGTGGTCGTCCTTTCTGCGGCCGCGGACAATTGCCCACAACATCTGAGAAGGCGTGTCAGTGTACAATTGGAGACCGGTGACGGTAAGTCACCCTTCGAACGCTTTATTAGACGTGCAGCCGCACGGTAACCCCCCCCCCCCTCCCCTCCCCCCGCCTCACCGCAACCCCGCCCCCTCCCCCGCCCTTTTCCAACGACCAGAGATATCCGCTTGAGCGCCTTTCACATGGCCAGCTTCACGACCAAGTAGATGGGATCAGAAGGGGGCGGATAAGCGGAAAACTCTGCCACTGCAAGTTAAGTCAGCGTCCCGGTGCCATACCTGTCCGTAGAAGGTCATGCTTACGACGGTGAGCGCCAGGGAAACAGGATAGTAGAGGCATCGCCCCTCAAACGGTGTGTCAGCACAAGCCATTGCCGACAGTCTCTTGGAGCTGAACTGATTGTGTAGGTTGTTTGGCTACCAGTAGGTTCTGTGTCGACTTCTTCAGTGGAAGTGGTACGTACGTAGATTCGTATATCGTGAGCTTCTTGACGCAATGGACGTCGAATCGGTGCGTTACAAGCCTACCAGGTTATGCAAATGGGAAATTGAAAGGTGTACCTAAGCCCACGCACTCACTGTTCCAACAGGTTGAGACTGCAAATCCACCGAGTAAACGTGCCAACTCCGAGAGGAGTAAAGCCCAAAAGCTTACCATAGTATCCACCTTTCACCAGGTACACTTTCCGGCTTCTCAGCTTCACGACAACTGTGGACTGCACTGTAGAGGTGGTTGGTCACGCAGACTTCTCCTCTTGCGACTCCTTTTCTAAGCAAAGTGTTTTGTGACTAAGGCTTCTTTTCGTTCGTCAGCATCGGTGGGCGAGCAAAGCCCCATCTCGTTAGCCTTTCATTTCTCTCGGATTCTTCCTTTGTCTCGGCAAAGGACAGGCGAACGCAAATGGATGTTTTGATCAGTTGTTTGGGACAGGCTGATTCATACACAGCCGCAAGTTCAGTTGGTGCCGCTTTCAAGGACGCGATCCATCCTTCACTTTTACAATTCAGTTCGACTCAGCTCGCATCGGAAACGTCATGCACTTCACGGAATGACAACGCTATGTCAGTTAGCGATTGCTTCGCCAGTTTGGCTCGGTTCATAGTGGACATCACATGAACGCGCGTGCGGTCTCATACGGAAGTATTTCACTGGGGGGGGGGGGGGGGGGTACCAGGAGTCGGCAAGTGCCGCTTCGGCCACAACTAGAGAACCATTGACCGAGTCGTATTTAGGCGTTCGCAACTATATGAGACGAGTTCATGTCCATTATGCAGAGAGCTCATAGTTGCAGTATATAAGCGCCGTTTCATTCTTGGGTTATTAGAAAACTGTGGGCACTAATTTCGACCATTTCAGAGCTTCGGCAATTTTGGGCCAAAGGAGAGTGTAAACGGCAGGCACACGTGTCATAAGGACGCAGTGGGGAGCACCTGGCACTGGCACAATAATTTTTATTGTCGCCAACCCATGTACAAAATGTCAATTTCTGCGCCGCGCACCACAGTGCAGCGACCTGAAATCGCTTCACTTTGTAGAAGCCCTGTCGTTAACTGCCTGGAATCGCTTCACTTTGTGGAAGCCCTATCATTGACCACTTAAAACTTTGTGGAAGCACTGTCGTTGACTACGCAAAATCATTTCACTTTGTGGAAACCCTGTCGCTGACTACCTAAAATCATTCCAGTTTGTGGAAGCCCTGTCGTTGATTACCTAAAATCGTTTCAGTTCGTGGAAACTCTATCGATGGCTACCTGAAATCGCTTCGCTTTGTGGAAGTCCTGTGGTTGACTACCTGATATCGTTTTACATTATGGACGATGACTTTCTGTTGTCGTTTCATTTTGTGGAAGTCCTGTCGTTGATTACCTAAAATCGTTTCACTTCGTGGAAACTCTATCGATGGCTACCTGAAATCGTTTCACTTTGTGGAAGTCCTGTGGTTGACTACCTGATATCGTTTCACACTATGGAAGCCCTGTCGTTGACTTTCTGATGTCGTTTCAGTTTGTGGAAGTCCTGTCGTGGATTATCTCGGTGGCGGCGGGGCGGCGGCGGCGGCGGCACCATCGACGACGACGACGACGACGACGACGACGACGACGACGACGACGGCGACGGCGGCGACGACGGCGACGACGACGACGACGACGACGACGACGACGGCGGCGGCGGCGGCGGCGGCGGCGACGACGACGACGACGACGACGACGGCAGGGCCTCCAGAAGACGAAAGACAGGGCTTCCATAAAGCGAAAGGGTTGTGGTGATGAAACGTCAGAGCTTCACATGTGAAACAATTGTATTTCAGATACATAATAGTAGTAGACTGTTGCAGGTTATCTGTCCCAAGAATGGCTAAGTCCGAAAAAAAAGTCCATGACGAAGAACACAAATGTCCATATTGGAGTTGAAGTCGAGGTCAATGAGAAGTAGTTGACGATGTTCGTGGTCGAGTAGTTGATGACGTTCACATAGTTGGCGAAGTTCATGAAGTTGGTCAACTTGATGATGTTGGTCGTGGTCATGTCCTCGAAAGTTGGACTCCGAAAAAATTTCATGTCGTCGTCTGAGGACATGAAGGTTGGACTTGTTCACGAGCGAAAGTGGGACTTAGAAAAATTGCGTCAAATGTGGGACTTAGAAAAATTTTGTTGATGTACCCAAAAGTTGTTTGAAAAGTAGTTGTTGAACTACTTGAAGCATGTTCATGTAGTTTTCAAGTAGTTGTTGAAGTACCCAAAAGTTGTTTGAAAAGTAGTTGTTGAACTACTTGAAACATGTTCATGAAGTTTGAACTTAGAAAATTTTTTCGGCCAGAGTGGGACTTAGAAATTTTTCCGGCCTGAGTGGAACTCGTATAATGTTTGCCTGTCGAGGTTACACCAGTCTGCTGTCTTCCATAACAGGACGTTCGCTACTGTAGAAGTAGAAGAACTGTGCGGTCGCGCCAATCACCAAGAGTTGATCCCTCACTCACTTCAGGCGAATGAACAACCAGCTGACGAAGGTATCAAAGCAAGTGTAACCCTGGTAGTAGATGTGCTGTGGTCGGTGCACCTCGGGAAGCTTCCTGGCGGCGGAGCGTAGCATGTCCACGATGGGCTGCCCTCGGTTCGCCAGGCCCATGTCCAGTTGCGTCGAGAAGCCAGTCACGAACAGATGTCCCCGAAGATGCCTCACTAGTTGACTGGCAAGGCCCGTAGTTTCGCATCGCCCTCGTTCTCGTATGGTCTGAGCAAAAGGTGCTTTTGTCACCACCAGGAGGCAGTAGGAAGTTCAGAAGGAAGGCAAAGCGAAGCGCCCACCTTGTAACGCAGTTCGAGAAGATGGTGACCTCGGTGGGTAGTCGCCTCTGGGAGTCCTGACCTCGCATCATGTCGGTCGTGGTGCGCTCGAGCCAGGTCAGAAGTGGCGAGCGCCGTAAGAAGCTGCCGCCGATGGGCTGATCGGCGCCTCCCCTCCCTTCCTCTTCTGCGCCACCGCCGGCGTCGTCGGCCCTCCTCCTCCTCAATAGCAGTTCCAGGGCTACCCGAGTTTTGCTGACTTTCTCAGAGGGCTCGTTGAAGAAGAGCAGATGCTGCTGCTGCTGAAACTGTCCGTATTCCAACGCATCCTCCGCCAGACTGGGAAGGGGACTGCCGTTGGCCTTCTCCCACGCCCCTTGGCTGAGCGTCTCGGGCGTAAGGTCCACGTAGTCAGGCATGCAGGTAGGACAGCGGCAGGGTTTGAGTTGCCGCACGCCGGTCCCCCTTTCGTTGCGAAAGCAAGCTGTGTACAGTTGTTGTTCATGACAAGTAGCTGCTGCTGTAGTTGACAGAAGTTGTTTTGAGTAGTTGTGGATATTTGCAAAGTTGTTCTGTGTAGCTGTTGCTGTTGGCAACAGTTGTTTATAGTAGTTGTTGTTGTCGGGCAAAGTATTTCAAGTAGTAGTAGTTGTTGTTTCAAGAAGTTGGTTCAAATAGTTGATGGTATTCGCAAAGTTGTTTCATGTAGTTGTTGTTGTTGACAAAAGTTGTTTCAAGTAGCTCGGTCATGCCGACGTCGAAGAGGTCCACGAGCGCCCTGTCCACAATGGCTCCACGTTGAACTACTTGAATCATGTTCATGGAGTTTGTGGAAGTTGAATTTTCAACCAGAGTTGGACTTGGAATTTGTCAGTCAAAGTAGGACCTAGTGAATGTTCAAGTTTTTGAAAGTGGCATATAAAAATCTTGCTGGCAAATGTCGGACTTACAGATTTGTTCGAGGTGGCATTTCGAATATTTCCCAATGTAGAATTTTTCCTTTGTTACTTGACAGTATAAGTGGCACCACATTGCTGCACTCCATCCAAGACCCATCTACACATGTTACAATACCCCCAGCAGCATGCATAGTTCAGTCACAAAACAGAAACTCAATTTCCATCTGAGAAAATTCAACGAACTGCCATTCACGGTGTTCATAGTTGGCGCATGCCGCCTCCATCACATTGCCGAAATCGGAACGCTCCAGACCACGGTCGATATGGAGAGCGAATCTCACAGCGAAGTGAATGGGCAAGACGTCTTCTGACGCATAGTGCAGGCTCAGTTCATCGGCCCTCTTGTGGCGAAAAATACTGGCAAACTTCACGTTCACGAGCATTTTTTTGTTCTTGAATTTGTCCAACTTGATAATGGCTCTCAACTCAGCACGCACAAGCTTTTTGGTGAAGTCCACACCATTCAACTCTCTGACGAAGGTGTAGCGACGCCCAGTAGTGCACTTGATCCACTGAGTGCCGATGTAGGAGTGCCAGTATCGTCGAAAGGCAGCCACAGGACTATTCCCATCATCATCATCAGAATCAGCTGATGACGAAGAGCTGGGAATATCGTTTGGCAAGCAGGGTCTCTTACATTTTGGCTCACTGAAGAAACAAGATGGCTCACTGAAACAGGTAGCCACCAAACAGCAAAAGGTCCAACCAATTCAACACCTTCTATCAGACGCCATGGGAGTTGAAAGCAGAATGGCAAGAGGAGAGATGGCAGCACCTGCAAATTACAGTTTCAGTCAAAGAATAAGACAGATGCACCTTTACATTTTACTGGGAGGGGGGGGGGAAGGAGTTGTGTCCCCTGCGGGGCCATACTGGGAAAGTTGTAGGGTTGTGACCCCTGCAGGGTAACATGGGAAAAGGGGTAGGGGTTGTGGCCCCTTCAGGGCCACATATTGGGAGGGGTTATGGCCCCTGCGGGGCCATGGGAAAGGATGGGGGGAAGGGGAA
>JASAMZ010005703.1:0-13002 GCA_030248115.1 Linhomoeus sp. GSCO2_2 | reverse complement strand
AGCGCACAACATTTTAGTGAGATGGCATATAAAGATGAAATGTTCTACACATTTGTTCACTATATGATGATCTTTGCCGCACAGCTTCGATTGGCGCCCCAGCATACACCAGCTGAGCTCCCATCTATGGTTGTGCCCCAGACCCATGCTCAAAGCGACCTTTGTCACTGCATGACTTTTTAGTAAACTGACGTAGAAAAATGAAATGTTCGACACATTTGTTCACCATAGTATGATGGTCTTTGCCGCACAACTTCGATTGGCGCCCCAGCGTGCACCAGAAGAGCTCGGCGTACGATAGCTACAGCACCTGTCAGAGCCAACGCTATATCCCGGGCAGTGGCGGATCCAGGATTTTGGAATGGGGGGTCGGAATTTTTGAGGCCACAGGGGGGACCAAGATGCTATAAAAGCACATAAAAAATTTGCGTCGCAGGCGAAAATTTTTGCTGATTTTGGCCTATGTTGATACAAAAATGCTTTAAAATAGCGCCGCAGGCAAAAAATTGGGCCGATTTTGGCCTATTTTGGTACAAAAGTGCTATAAAATAGCGCCTCGGCAAAAATGTTGGCCGATTTTAACCTATTTTGGTACAAAAGGGCTATACAATAGCGCCGCAGGCGAAAATTTTTTGCTCTGGAGGTGCTGCCGCGCAATTTTTTTTTTCGTGGGGGGGGGGGGGGGGGGGGGGCGGTTTGGCCGAATGGGGGGGGGGGGCGGACGCACAACCGCCCCCCCCCCCAGACCCGCTACTGATCCCGGGTCGCTAGCGGCCCAGGCCGCTTGGGTCAGCGACCCGGGCAGCCTGTGCTAAAGGATGCAGTGACATCACGCGCGCGGCCGCGCGCGCTCGTTCCCTCTTTCCCCAAAGTGACGCGCGTGACGTCACTGCATCCTTTAGCTCAGGGTCGCCGACCCCAAGCGGCCTGGGCTGCTAGCGATCTGGGATATAGTGTTGGGCTCAGCTCATCCAGGATATAGTGATATAGTGCTCACAGGCTCTGACTGGTACTGTAGGTCTGGGACCCATACCAATTCTGACTTTTGTGCGTCCACATCTCACGAACCCATATGATTGTCTTTGCCGCACAACTTCGATTGGCGCCCCCAGCGTGCACCTGCTGAGCTCAGCTGTTTATGGACGTGCACAGGAACCCTATCCGAAGCGACCTTTGTCACCGCATAACTTTTTAGTGAAATAATGACTTAGAAAGATGGAACGTTCTACCGGATTCTTCCGCTTAAGCGCCCCCTCATATATGTGTAACCGGGGGGGGGGGGGGGGGGGGAGGGGTATGGGGGGGGGGGGGGAAGCCCCCCCCCCCCCCTAGCCGAAAGTGTACCTCCCATACCCCCCCAGGTACCCCCTCCCGCCTTCCCCAAAAGACCCCCCTCCCCTAAAATTTCGAAAATTTTCTCCTGCGTCGCTTAACAAGCTGTTTTAAAAAAGTTGAGTTGTTTTATTAATACAGAGTGGTTTGTGAGTGTTTTAAAGTGGAATAGTAAAATAGTGGATACATTTGTGTAGTATTTCTAAGCCTTTCCGATATGACGCGCGCCCGCCCGGATTCCACTATTCATGCGCTACTTCTGACACGCTCCTTTTCTGAGAGGTTCTTGCAGGGCAACATTGGGATCGCCCGGGGATTAATTTTTTGAGCAAGAGACACGCATTTCTTGAGCGGTTGTTGCAGGGCAACATTGGGATCGCCCGGGATTAATTATTTTTGCAGACAAAGTTGTTCGTAAGACAAGGGTTTAAAAAAAACAAACGTATTTCTTTAGGAATGACCGTTCAACAACTGCCTCAACGTAAGCTTTAAAACGGTCAGACGAATGCAGCTCTACAACGTAAGACGAGCGAGTTAGGGCCCATTTGCTGTTTGAACCTTTGGGTTACTGTAGCTCGCGATGTTCAAACTTTTGAGTTTCGACCAATAGAAGAACGAATGATCAGTGAGTCAAGAGCTATCCAGCAACTCAAGATCGTCTCTCTACGACACACGCTGAGCGAGTTAGAGCGATTTCTATGCTAAAAACGCGAGAATGTCGCTTTTCGTGGTGCGTGTTTGCGTAATTAACAAAATTTTTACGCCAAGTAAAAGAGCACGTCGAGACCTTTTAGTTGACCTATCGCGCGCCGCTCTACGACGTAAGACGAGCGAGTTAGAGCCGTTTTCAGTTTTGACCTTCGGGTTACTGTAGCGCGCGTAATTCAAACTTTTGAATTTCGAAACCTCTTAGCGCAATTCTCAGTGAGTCGAGACCTATTCAACGAACTCAAGATCGTCTCTCTGCTATGACGGAAGACGAGCGAGTTAGATAAGTTTTGCGTTTTAAACCTTTGGGTTACTGTAGCTCCCGAAATTCAAACTTTTGAGTTTCGATAGATAAAAGAACAAATGATCAGTGAGTCGAGACCTATCCAACCAACCCAAGATCGTCTCCGTACGACGCACGCTGAGCGAGTTAGAGCGATTTCTGCGTTAAAAACGCGAGAATGTCGCTTTTCGTGTTGCGTGTTTGCGTAATTAACAAAAGTTTTAATGCCAAACGAAAGCGCACGTCGAGACCTTTTAGTTGACCTATCGCGCGCCGCTCTACGACGTAAGACGAGCGAGTTAGAGCCGTTTTCAGTTTTGACCTTCGGGTTACTGTAGCGCGCGTAATTCAAACTTTTGAATTTCGGAACCTCTTAGCGCAATTCTTAGTGAGTCGAGACCTTTCCGTAGAGCCCAAGATCTCCTTCCTACAACTTACCGACGCCGAGATCTGCGAGCGTAACGAACGAACGGACGCACGGACGCACGGACGATAAGCTCTCGTAGGGGTTCGCCCGGCTGAGGCCGAACGAAAAAATGGCAAAAATTTGCCTGCGGCGCTAATTTTGGACGTTTTTTACCAAAATCAGGCGATTTTTGCTGCTTTTTGGCCTATTTTGAAAAAAATTCTCTCACTTTTTGGTACTTTTTTGGCAAAATGTTTAGGTCATTTGACCCCCCCCCCCCCCCTCCAGGTGCCTCAGACCACCCTCCCCTCCTCTAGGGGTCCTCCCCCCCCCCCCCCCCCCTCCCCCCCCCCTCCCCCCGGCCAGTTGGCGCTAACACGTATGCCCCCTCCTTGTACCAACTTCAACGCCTTCATTCTGGCGATGGGAGGGGGCGCATAAGCGGAAAACTCTGGTTGTTGGGCGAGAGGGGGGGGGGCTGGATAAATAGCTTCTTATGCTTAAGCGCCCCGCCCCCTCCTTGTCCCAACTTCAACTCCTTCATTCTACTGATGGGAGAGGGCGCTTAAGCAGAAAACTCCGGTATGCATTTGTTCACCATATGAGGGTCTTTGCCACCCAACTTTGATTGGCGCAGTAGTTAGGTACACCCCCGCTGACCTTTTGAGGATTTAATACCCTTATCAGAGATTTAGTGCTTAAGCAAAGTATAAGATCCCAAATTTCGTCAAAACTGCTGAACGGTTGAGGATTTAATACCATTATGCCCGATTTAGTGCATTATCACAGTACTAGATCCTAAATTTCTGACTTTTTCCAAGATTGGGTTAACCCAGGGACAAACAAACAAACAGGCAAACAAACAAACAAACAAACAAACAAACAAACAAACAAACAAACAAACAAAATAAACAAACAAACAAACAAACAAACAAACAAACAAACAAACAAACAAACAAACAAACAAACAAACAAACGAACAAACAAAGAAACAAACAAACAAACACACAAACAAACAAACAAGCATGCAAACAATGGTCAACAAAGAGTTAATTTAGTTAATTAGTTTGCTAATTTAATTAGTTTATTAATTTGAACCTCTTTGTTTTCAGAAAACCAGCTACTTTTCTAGTTTTGGCCTCAGAATATTGAATTTTTGAGCTCAGAATTAGCCATACGTGTAAGCGCCAACCGGCCAGGGGGGGGGGGGGTCGGGGGGGGGGGTATGGGACCCCTCAGGGGGGGGGGGGGGGGGTCTAAGGCCCCTGGAGGGGGGGTCAAATGACCTAAAAATTTTGCCAAAAAAGTACCAAAAAATAAGAAAATTTTGCAAAAATAGGCCAAAAAGTGCTAAAAATCGCTTAATTTTGGTCAAAAACGTCCAAAATATAGCGCCGCAGGAGAAAATTTTGCTATTTTAAGCGCCGCCGGCGAAATTTTTGCCATTTTTAAGCGCCGCAGGCGAAAATTTTTGAAATTCTAGGGATGGGGTCTTTTGGGGAAGGCGGGGAGGGGGGTAACTGGGGGGGGGTATGGGGGGGGGGGTACACTTTCGGCTTGGGGGGGGGGCTTACCCCCCCCCCCCCCATACCCCCCCCCCCCCCCCCGGTTACACGTATGGAATTAGCTACTTTTTTAGTTTTGGCTTCAGAATATTGAATCTTAGAGCTGAGAATTAGCCACTTTTCTAGTTTTAGCTTCAGAATTTTGAATTTTGGAGTACATAATTACAGAATTTGACGCAAAAATTTCAGAATTTGAAGTTTATAATTCAGAATTTGAGTCCAGAAGTCGTATTTTTGACATTAAAACGTTAAAATGTGACTAATTTGCTCCAATTAAATTGAATTTCGTTAAAATTTATTTGGTTTCAGTAGTAATGACCATGCAGGACATAGACCCCCCCTAGGCCCCAGAGTTTAGCCTAAGCCTAAGCCCCAGAGTTTAGCCTAAGCCCAAGCCTGTTAGTTAAGCCCAAGCTCATTAGTTAAGCCCAAGGTTAAAGCCCAAGTCTAAGAGTTAAGCCCAAGCACTGTAAGTAACACAACTACTGTATCCGTACTTTACAGTTTCCATGACGCACTTGTAATTCCCGTATAGTCATTTAGCTACAGTACTCTTTTGATGTTCATTTTATTGTGCCAACAAGCTACAGTATCTACAGTATCCTTCCCCGCGTCCTTTTTATCCTGTCCGGCTACCGTAGTCCTGCAGCGTCTGCAGGTATCGCCGGTTGTCTCTCCCGTGGTGGGAAACCTGGAATAAGGTGAACAACAAGCTGTTTTAAAAAAAGTTGAGTTGTTTTATTAATACAGAGTGGTTTGTGAGTGTTTTAAAGTGGAAGAGCAAAGAGTGGAAACTTTTGTAAAGTGTTTCGAAGCCTTTCCGATATGACGCGCGCCCACCCGGAGTCCACTATTCATGCACTGCTTCTGACACGCTCCTTTCTTAGGGGTTCTTGCAGGGCAACATTGGGTTCGCCCGGGATTAGTTTTTGAGCAAGACACACGCATTTCTGAGCGGTTGTTGCAATGCAACATTGGGATCGCCCGGGATTAATTTCTTTAGCAGACAAAATTGTTATCAAGCCAAGGGTTAAAAAAACAAAACTTTCTTTACGAACGAGTCTCCAACAACTACCATAACGTAAGCTTTCAAACGGTCGAACGAACGTCGCTCTGCAATGTAAGACGAGCGAGTTAGAACCGTTTTAGTGCTCAAAACGTCACGATTGTCGACTTCCGTGGTGCGTACTTTACTAATTGGAAAAATTTATGCAGTCGCATGAAAGAGCACGTTGAGACCTTTCAAATGATGTGTCGATTGTCGCTCAACGACGTATGACAGGCGAGTTAGAGCCGCTTTGCGTTTTGGACTTTCGGGTTACTGTAACTCGCGAAATTCAACTTTTTGAGTCTCGACTCCTCTTAGCGCAATTATCAGTGTGTCGAGACCTATCGAGCAACCAAAGATCGTCTCGCAGCGAATTTCCCACGAAAATGTCAATTTCTCAGTACGTGTTTTACCAATTGAATAAAAAAGTTTGTCGTCCATTAAAGAGCACGTCGCGAGCTTTTAAGCGAACTATCGCACGCCTCTCTACGATGTAAGACGAGCGAGTTAGGGCCGCTTTGCTGTATGGATCTTTGGGGCACTGTAGCTCGCGTAATTCAAACTTTGAATTTCGACTTCTCTTAACGCAATAGTCAGTAGAAGGACAACTGTAGCTCGCGAAATACAAATTTTTGAGTTTTGACCAATAGAAGGGCAAATGATCAGTGAGTCCAGAGCTTTTCAATAAACTCAAGATCGTCTCTCTACGATGCACGCTAATCGAGTTAGAGCGATTGTAGTGCAAAGATGTCGAGAATGTCAGTTTTCGTGTTGCGTGTTTGCGTAATTAAGAAAATTTTTAATGCCAAATGAAAGAGCACGTCGAGACCCTTTTAGCTGACCTATCGCACGCCGCACTACGGCGTAAGATGAGCGAGTTAGAGCCGTTTTGTGTTTTGACCTTCGGATTACTGTAGCACGCGCAAGTCAAACTTTTGAATCTCGACTTCTCTTAACGCAATGGCCAGTGTGCCGAAGCCTATTCAACGAACTCAATATCGTCTCGCTGCGACGGAAGACGACAGAGTTAAAGTTTTGCGTTTTGAACCTTTCGGTTACTGTAGCTCGCGAAATTCAAATTTTTGGGTTTTGACCAATAGAAGGATAAATGATCAGTGAGTCGAGGGCTATTCAATAAACTCAAGATCGTCTCTCTACGCCGCAAGCTGATCGAGTTAGAGCGATTGTAGTGTAAAAATGCCGAGAATGTCGCTTTTCGTGTTGCGTGTTTGCATAATTATAACAAGCTCCGGTATTAAAAAGTTGAGTTTGTATTCTGACTGACAGTGCATAGAGTTGCGTTCTTTCTGCAGAGAATGCGAGAGCTCATCGCCCGTATTGCTCCGCTTCACGAGCTCCCCCTTCCAAAGAGGGTATTGCTTAGCAATATTGATATCGCCCGGGATTTGGTTTTTAGAGCAAGAAAATCCCTCTTTCGAGCAACGCCTTTAAAAAAGTGACAAAAACTTGTCAAAGTTTTGACAAACATATGACAGAGCACAAAAGAACGCATTATGAGCAATCAAGCCGTGTCGTACTTCTGTCCATAGAGCAAAACGAAGTTTATTTTTTTTGCGCGTGTAGTACGTAGCGAGCCTTGGAATGGCGTGCCGAGTGTCGCTCTAATCGCAACATGAGCAATTCAAAAAGTTCCAGAGTAAAACTCAAAACTATTGTTTCTGTGATACGTGTTTTAGTGAAAGAGCACGCCGAGAGCTTAAAATTGACTTGTCGATTGCCGCTCTATGACGTAACACGAGCAAGTTAGAACCGTTTTGTGCTTTTGCACCTTCGGGTTACTGTAACTCACGAAATTCAAATTTTCAAGTTTCGCAAATAATCCGTGAGTCGTGAGCTATCCACTGAGCTCGAGATCGTCTCTCTACGACGCAAATCCAGCGAGTTAGAGCGATTTTAGTGTTCGAATCTCGAGAATGGCGTTTCCCGTGGTGCGTGTTTGCGTAATGTTAAAAATTGGTGCTGCCGCATGAAAGAACACGTCGAGAGCTTTCACCTGGCGTGTCGATCGCCGCTCTACGACGTAAGACGAGCGAGTTAGAGCCGTTTTGCGTTTTCGGAATTTTGGGTTACTGTAACTCGCGATATTCAAATTTGAGTTTCGACCAATGAGAGAACAAATGATCAATGAGTCGAGAGCTATCCAAGGTGCTCAAGACCACCTCTCTACGACGCAAAACAGACGAGTAGAGGCGTTTTGCGTTTTGAACCTTCGAGTTACTGTAACTCGCGAAATTCAAATTTTTGAGTTTCGACCAATGGGAGAACAAATATCAGCGAGTCGAGAGCTATCCACTGACCTCGAGAGTGTCTCTCTACGACGCAAGTTGAGCGAGTTAGAACGATTTTAGCGTAAAAATGTCGAGAATGGCGTTTTCGGCGGTGCGTGTTTGCGTAACTAAAAGAACTTTTGCAGTCACATGAAAGAACGCGTCGAGAGCTTTCACCTGACGTGTCGATTGCCGCTCTACGACGTAAGACGAGCGAGCTAGAGCCGTTTTGCGTTTTGACCTTCGGGGTACTGTAGCGCGCGCAATTCAAACTTTTGAATTTCGAAACCTCTTAGCTGAATGATCAGTGAGTCGAGACCTATCCGTAGAACCCAAGATCTCCGCTCTGCGACTTTCCAACGCTGAGATCTGGGAGCGTTACGGACGGACGGACGGACGTACGTACGTACGTACGCACGCACGCACGCCGAGCTCTCCTAGGGTGTCGCCCGGCTGAGGCCGGGCGAAAAAATGCTTAATGCCAAACGAAAGCGCACGTCGAGACCTTTTAGTTGACAGCATTGGTTGCGCCTATATGTGCCATGCCAGCATTAGTCTTCACCCGGAAAAAATTCTGGCCGGAAAAAATTCCTGGTCCCCAAGGGGCTATAGCACGCCGCTCTACGACGTAAGACGAGCGAGTTAACGCCGTTTTCCGTTTTGGCCTTCAGGTTACTGTAGCGCGCGTAATTCAAACTTTTGAATTTCAAAGTCTCTTAGAGACATTACCAGTAAGTCGAGACCTACCAACGTTCCAACTAGAGCTGTAAGACGGACCGATTTTGTGGTCCGGGCAACCCAGACCGGACCGGACCAGACCAATTCACGGTCCGCCCGGACCGGACCGGACCAGCCGGACCAGATTTCTCGGCTTACCAATCATCAAAGTGGCACTGATCTCAAGCTCTAATGTTAGAAGATGAGGAATTGGTTGCTTGTATAGTGCCTATAGGAAGATTCAAGTTACAGAGAGGCAAATCTAAGCGCCACGGGCAAAATTTCGACATCTGTATTCAACCTATAATCATTTGCTACGTACTAAACTGCTCACAGTATCAACGAACTGAACGACAGGTTCAACGTGATCTTTGTGTGGACTGTTGAAGCCCAACCTGGACCAAATTCTTTTAAATTATTTGCGCTGTAAGCAGAAAGTTGCAAATTCTGAATGTCACAGGCATAACCTTACCTTCTTGTAGGCCGCAAGGGCCCAAATTTCAACTAAATTCTGACTTTTAAATTTTAAATAATTGCCAGAGGCAATATTTTGCAACATTTCAAGTGCCGCAGGCAAAAATTGTGCAATTGTGAGGAGGAACAGCGAATGCACATGCCAATTTTGGACGTAACGGGGACGTTTCTTCGTCTTTGAAAATTATTATTTTCTGTCCGGACCAATTTGCCCGGTCCGCGGACCGGACCGGACCAAATTTTGCCCGGACCACCTGGACCGGACCTTACAGCTCTGGGTTTAGGGCAACTCGCCCCCGTCAACTCGCCCCAGGACAACTCGCCCCGGGCAACTCGCCCCCAAGACAACTCGCCTCCGAGATAAGTCGCCCCCAGACAACTGGCCTCAGCGCCATCTCGCCTCCGAGACAACTCGCCGCCACTACGCACTGTTCAATACATTGCTTTTGCATCACTAACAGTTAAAACGATCACTAACAGGTCTATGCAAAGCAGGACGACATCATAAAGCGACCGCCTAGTGATACATGAAATTGTGGGCCAGCCCACGGCAGTAATCGGCGAAACTGGCGCGCCTCTGGCCATACTCTCTGACAATGGTGGTGACGCGCGAATTCAGCTCAGCGTAACAGGCGCGACTAGTGGTCGGAACAGGGTGGCCAGCCCCCAGCGCTTCGACAATAGCGTCGATCTCGACTTGCAGCTTCTTCAGTCCGCTGATGAATTTCCAAATGGTGGGATGGTGGCCGCTCATGATGTACTGCAGACTTCTGTGGAAGGCTTCGACGCTGTTGTTGGTCCGTGCTTCCCCATCCAGAACTCTCTCGTGTTGGTTCCAGATCTCAGGGGGAAATCTCGCTCGCTTGCGCCTTCCTCTGCGATTTGGGCGGCCAACGTAGGTGTCCTCGAAGTACTCTGCCAGTGGTGTCAGCTGTTCGGGTAATGCGTCCACCACAGCGTCAAACGCTTCCTCCATGTCTGGAAGATGCACAAACGCCAACGCTGGCAATGTCCGAGACAGCAGATTCAAATCGGGATCGTTGCTGATGGCGTTCTGCAGCCCGAGGCTCTGAATGGTGCAACTTAACAATGGATGTAGTCGATCCCTACAGGGAGGCTTACACATTTGTACAAAACACACAAGGTACATAATATGTATATATGTGCACCTGTACTTTCCTGTAGACCGACTGGCACAAGTGGAAGTAACATCCAGTCAGCCGCACATTAGGAAATGCTTCTTGAAAAGCATTCTGCGCGGCTACTTCGAAGTCCGACATCACTGTTGAAGGGTCCAAAGCAACTCCCAGATTCTTGAGAGCGTCCAGCATTTTGCAGTAGGTCACCTGCCGCTTATCCGGAAGCAGAGCGAAGACGCAAGGCACTACTTTTCCGCTCACAGTGGCGTGTATTGTGTACACCTAAACTACCTCTCACATAAACCTACATATGATGAGAATACTACAGATGGGGAAGACAAAACCTGTGTGAACAGAGCCGGAGCGGTGTCAAATGTGCCATCACAATACCACCTGTCGGACTCTCCTAGCAGTTGAAGTCCTTTTCTCGTTCCAAAAATAATGACTCTGCTTTCGTCTTCTGCTCCAGAATCCCATAATAGAAAGTTTCGCACTGAAAGAACGGCAACACAAACATGTCGTGGAGAAAACAAGGCACTACTGTAATGCTCACCATCGTTGGGCCCGTATTGGTAAGTAGTCGCTTCCTCCCCAAGTACAATCTCTTCCAGTGTTGTGGGATTAGGAGGGGCTCCCGCCGCTTTTACCCTCTTCCGATTGAGGTGCCGTTTCAGCGTGTTTCTAGAGGCTCCAATCTGCGCTTTCGCCGCAGTAGAAACGTTCGGCAATTCATTTCTGATTGCTTCTGCAGCGCTAGTTGTCGTCGACTTGACGGCGTCTTCCATGCGGTTCCGAGCCATCTGTATCTCAACATTAGCGGGATCCGGTCCATGTGTATGAGTCCCCACTCTGTTGACAACAGCATCGTTGGCGTTGACGTGAACTCTGGCTCTGCAGCGACTCCTCAGAGAGCAACGCCAGGTGTAGCCTCCAGGCAGACTCTTCAGGGCTTTGTCTCTTACATAAACAAATCCATCCCCGCAAACAAATTTCTCTTCGTTTCGCTGGCTCCTAATTCTGGACATCTTTCTTGTCGACAAAGGTAGTTGCAACCTACGCTACTGTTTACAATTTGAATTTCATGGTGTCCCAAAACACTACAACGCGCTAAGCAACAATGAGCGGCGACAGTACCGGGTGTCCCAGAAAAAAGTGAACACTTTTTCTCCAGCTTGTAACTTGTGCTTCAGTGAATCAATTTCAATGAAACTTTGTATTCGTATACCCGAATGTGTTGTGGACAACCGTTTCAATTTTCAGCCGAATCGGTTCAGGATTACTTGACTTACGAGCACACGAGCTGTTCGGACTCAAATCTCTTCGCGATCTGGGCGCGTTTCAGGCAGGATGGCGTCGTTGATTATACCCTTCTGCAACTGTTGGCAACGCAAATAATTATGCAAACTGTATATAAAAGCATCAAAAGCACAACATTTGTGTTGTTGGATGCTTTGAAAAGGAAGATTTGGGATGTTAGAATTAATCTTCCACAAGACGTGATTCCGGAGTGCTTTCTTGGAATGGACAGGTTTTGGCTTTCGCGCCAGGCTGGAGGCTGTTGCTAAGGTTAATGTGGAACACATCGAAGCCAAATTTGATACACAATAATTTGTCGACCCCCTGGCGTCGATCTAAGCAAGATTCAATTGCAGTTTGTGATCTTGAAACACGTGTACTGCCTGGGTCGAAGTGGTTTTGCATGTCCCACACTAGATCGACTGTAACCATGCTTGTGTAAGGACTTCGCGGACAAAATTGGGTGCACTGAAGTATAACACTATAATGTCTGCACATGTAAAATTTTGTTGAGATTTGTTAACCTAACAGCGAGTTATGAGCTGGAGAAAAAGTGTTCACTTTTTTTTGGGACACCCGGTACAGCGGCGAATACGCGTGTATGTAGCTGCCTATCGCACAAATCAAGCGAAGCGACGCGCCCCGCGCGGGAGGCCAGTTGTCTCGGAGGCGAGATGTCTAGGGAGCGAGTTGTCTGAGGGCGACTTATCTCGGAGGCGAATTGTCTCGGGGGCGAGTTGCCCGGGGCGAGTTGTCCCGGGGCGAGTTGACGGGGGCGAGTTGCCCTGATCCCTACAGCTCTAGTTCCAACGCCGAGATCTGAGAGCGTGACGAACGCACGAACGAACGAACGGACGCACGAAGAGCTCTCGTAGGGGTTCAACATTTCTGCACCTGGCGGGGTTCGAACCAGCGACCTCCTACATAGGAGTCGGACGTGATATCCACTAGGCCATAAGGCCATTTCTGAACACTTCTTAATAGGCGCCTATATTGGACTGAGTTGGCGGCGAGCGCACTCGCAGCCTGAGGCGTGATGAGATAGACTTGGAAAGGGTTACTACGGCCACGAGACGCCGCTCCCTAAAGGGTTATGTTGCAGGCAGCGGCAGTGGAGGAATGGTCTCAGTTTGCTGAGGGATTCAGTCCCATAACAAAGAGTTCATTTGTTTCGCAACAAATACTAAAAGAAGCACTAATGTATAGGTTAAGTAAATTACATACACACATTTTGTGAGTCTGCAAATACTAAAGTGCGCACCAGTGTACAAGTTTAGTAGAAGACAAACTGGCGCAAGGTGTACCTGTATACTTGCTTTGTGAGTCAGCAAATGTTCAAAGATGCTCCACTGCGCATATTTAGTGAAACACATACTGACGCAACAGTATAGTGCAACTGATTGTACTACGGTGTAGGTCGCTGGCAGGTCGTATGGGGATGGGGTTGTGTCCCCTGCGGGGCCACACAGGAGGGGAGGGGAGGGGAGGGGTTGTGTCCCCTGCGGGGCCACACAGGAGAGGAGGGCAGGGCCAGGGGTTGTGCCCCCTGCGGGGTCACGGGGGAGGGGAGGGGGGAGCACGCCGCCCCCTCCAGCACCCCTCCAGCACCCCTCCAGCACCCCTCCAGCACCCCTCCAGCACCCCTCCAGCACCCTCCAGCCTGTTAGGGTCAAAAGGGGAGCTTTTGAGCCATCCCCCCTCCCTCCCCCCTCCTCCTCCCTTTTGCCTGACATGTAGTGGTGGGGC
>JASAMZ010005702.1:0-10197 GCA_030248115.1 Linhomoeus sp. GSCO2_2 | reverse complement strand
AAGTAAGCAAATTGATCAATAGAATGACTAAATAGGTATATGATTGCATAACATAAACAAACAGACACACGTCGTAATAAACTAATTCTAGTACTCATACATGTAAATTATCGACAAACACATCAGAACAATCAAGAAATGAATAAATTCAAATTATAGCAATCCTTCTTCGAACGCTCTCTCATGGTTCTATTCTGTCGTCTACTCTTACACTTTCCATTCGAATTCGTGTGTCTAACCGCCTATTACGTGCCGTCTTATCTGGTTTTGGAACCTGGCACTTTCACATCGACATGGTTTTGGCTGTCCATGTTTCAAAACCTGTTCTATCTGGCCTGCGGGTTCATAACACCTGTTTATCTGGTGTTGTACTGGCCTAAGAAAAGAGATTCTTTGGAAAGTGCAGCGGCGTTCTCAGTGGAACTGACCCTAAATAACTCGTCTGAATTTGCCGAAGAGCCAACCGGAAAGGAATGACGCTTGGAGAATTACTGTGCATTGGCTGACGTCCAGCGGCAAGCGTGACTTCTGTAAACGGTCTCTCGTCCACGACAGTTCCATCCTAACTTGAACAGTTTGAGGCTTGAGATGAATTTGATAAGCGGGGAATTATAGCGTCTAGCTATCTAGCTGTTAGCTGTAGTTGGTGATGGTATTACTGTGATGATGTTGGGAGCAGGTTTCAAAATTTGTGTAGCTACAGTATACTGGTTCGTAGTTATCTATCTGGATACTTCTCTTTTGCCTGACCTAAGACACAGAATATATATTGCCGACTGCTACAGTATCCCCCTTCACTCAAGGAGACAACAGATGCGTGCTGCACGAGTTGCTAGTCTCTGTAGTTTGGCGCTTGCATGTAATCGGAATCCTCGATGCTCAAACCTCTGTAGAGGACACGGTAGAAACTGGAGATATCAGGGGGTAGTCAGCGAACGTGGCCGCACAACAAACAACGCTGCACAGTATGTGTGCGTACAACGACACACATCAGCAGCAGCAATACGCACACAGCCATGGCATACTATAAAGCGCTCAAACGAAGTTCGGACGTGAGATGTCGGGTGTCTAACGTCAGAATCCCAAATTGCAGTCACAGTGTCTTTTCTCAAGGTTTCAGGCACTCGCACAGGCGCTGGTATTTGGGTCCCGTGAGGGGGTTGAGGTAGTCGCAGTTGGGGGTCATCCCCCCCGCTGGGGCCTCCCACCAGCCGTGCACTTCGCCGTCCTCGAAGACCAGCGGGTGGTCGTACCTGAGACAAGATCCAATATGATCTATTTTGATGTAATTCGGATTTGAGTTTTGTGCAAGTTCAATGGAATTCAATTTTCATTCAGTTCAACTTCAATTTAGTACATATTTTGATTTAGTTGACTTGACTATGGATTCAGTTACACCATGCTTTCTTTCTTGGCTTTGTTTCAAGTTTATTTGGTTCCGTTGTGTTACTGTTTAGGCACTGGGCAGCTACATACATACACCTAGTCTAATTAAGTCTAGTCAAGTCTAATGTGTGGTTAAAGCAAATTATATTTTTACAGCTGAACTTAACAAGTCAATTAATTGAGTTCTGCTTTATTTGGTTTGGTTATGATGTAAATCAGTTATTTTAAATCAAGTCAGCATAATTATTTTAATATTTCGATGAAGATTTCAAATTGATTTGTCTGTCTGATTTAACCTTGTCCAAATTGCTAATTTCAGTCTGTTGTATTCTACCTTAATATGATTTTTAAATGCTTCAACAATTCTGTTTAATTTCAGCTCCCATTATGTGCATACCAGGTCGGCTGTTTGGGGCTGGCGTTGAAGTTGGGCGTCCCACTGAACTTCTCAAAGATCAGTCTTTTGACCTGACCGCGACTCAGCGACTTCAGGGTGGCGAAGTTGCAGTCTGTTGCCACGGCCCTCTGACAGGCCGCCTGGCAGTTCTCGTTCTTGTTCCCGAGGATGAACTGGGTCTCTGCAAAGAGTAGGGTGTGTGAGTGGCAGGGTCAGTAACAGTAGCGGATCTAGGGGGGGGGGGGGGGGCGGTTGTGCTTCCGCTCCCCCCCCCCCCCCCCCCCCCCATTCGGCCAAACCGCCCCCCCCCATCCCCTCCCCCCCCCCCCCCCTCCCAAGAAACAAATTTTGCGCGGTAACATGTTTAGAGCAAAAAAATTTCGCCTGCGCCGCCATTTTATAGCAATTTTGTAACTTGAAAAGGCCAAAATCGGCAAAATTCTTGCCTGCGGCGCTATTTTAAAGTAATTTTGTAGCAGATATCGCCAAAATCGGCAAAAATTTTCGCCTGCGCCCTGCGGCGCTATTTTAAGGCAATTTTGCAGCAGAAAACGCCAAAATCGGAACAATTTTTCGCCTGCGGCGCAAATTATTTTGTGCACTTTTGTAGTGTCTTGGTCCCCCCTGGCCCCTGTGGCCTCTAAAATTCCGCCCCCCCCCCCATTCCAAAATCCTGGATCCGCCTCTGATCCCTGACCAGTAGACACGCATTTTAGTTTCAGTTTTAGTTAGACCTATGGCGCTGGCCGAGTTTCAATTTCAGTAACTGAGACTGAGTTTCAGTTGTTGAATGCTTAGAATGTCGCCATAAATTGTCTAAATCCATGCTTGAGTAATTGAAACTAAACTGTGAGTCTCAGTTCCGTTTCAGTTATGGAGTCCGCGCCAGTTCCGAAGCAGTTTCCGTTTCAGTTAGCTGACTGCAATTAGCACTGACTGAAACTATACATGGTTTCTGTTGGCCACCCTGGTGAGTGGTGGTAGAATGACGCCATATTCTAACGCTTTGTTCATGCTGTTCCCACTGATCAGACACAACCTTGGTAAAGGGTTGCGCGCGAACTGACGCATTCATAAGACACTATTCCAGCACTACAAGTGTACTGTACAAGTTTCAAGCATCACTCACGGACGGCGACGTCCTCGCACTCGCAGAATCGGCGATAGTTGACACTGGCCACTGGATTGAGGTATCACAGTCGGGGGGATATGGGCCTGGCCAGAAGCCACATCCTGCAAACATGCATGCACGCTGCGTCTAGCAAAATGACCAGTGCTGATGGCTTGCGAAACAGATGGCTGCTATCTTAATGTCGCCCAAATGAATGTTTCTACAGTACGTAGGTCGCATGTAGGTTTGCCCTGTCAGTGGGACAAATCCAAAGTTCGCTGTCTGAACCTACAAAGGCAATGCGTATAAAAGGCAATTTATGAATTCAGTGTATAAAACGGTGCGATTTCTTGTGTATCACTTTCTTCAACAAGCTGTGTGTGTAAAAAGTTCAACCTATACTTTGTGTCTGTCAAATGTTGGTAAACAGTATAGTGAACTTTGTACACATCGTTAGCCGCATCTGGAGAAAGTGTCTTGAGAATGTGTACCTTAATGCCAAGTGCAGCTATCCCCACGATACGGTTGTCTGTACAGCTGATCTGAAGCTCAGTGATATCGCCGCGTTCGCTATATGTTATCGGCATGATACGACGCCGTTTATCTGATGTTTCCTACCTGTGTGAAAACGTCACATCCAACAAAAAAACTTGCCAAAAGTTTGGTGCGAGCGAATTCCTGTGTTCAGCGTACGCATTTCTGTTTCTGCGTGAACATTCATAAATAAACAGCTGTTCTGGCCATCAGACGAAAATTTCGATTTTGACATTTTTGTAAATTTTAATTCTGAATATCTCAAAATTGGAATTTATTAAAACTGTAAAACTATGTCACAAATTCTTATTGGCATACGCCCTTACCATTTCTGCGTTCAAATTCGTCAATAAACGACGTTCTATTATATTGATTTATAGAATTTCGACAAACAATTGCGTATTTCTATCAAATTCCGCATTGACAAAAAATTTCTTTGGGGTTACAAATTATCAGCGGTCCATGCTCTTTCCATTTCTGAAGAAATTTCGCGGCTAGATCATCAGGTGAAAAAGTCAATTTTCGACATTTTTTATATTTTAATTGAGAATACCGTAAAGTGCCGATTAGTTTCGATCTCCTAATAGTTTCGGTTTCAAATTAGTTTCCGCCCTGAGAGGCACATTGATTAATAGTTCGGGTCTCCAAATAGTTCCCCACAAAATGTCTTTTTGCATGTAAGGCCTTACGAGGGCAGAAATAGAGATATAATGTCATTTCTGCGTTAGCAGTAGCCAAATCAAGCTTTCTAATAAAACTTTGCATTTATCTGTGTTCTGGAGGTATTTTAGTCAATTGTATTGTAGTTTTCTTTGACAAACCTACTAGGTACATTTTGTCAGTGAACGAGGTGTCGAGTAATCATCTGGTTGGGTCTCCTAAAAGTTTCGGGCTCCAATTTGTTTCGCCCTGACGAGACACATTGAAACAATAGTTTCACCCGAAACTATCTAGGCTCTTTCCGTATTTCAAAATGCGAAATAGAACGGATGGGATGGAGAATTACTCAGCGGCCTAGACGCATACAGACCAAAAAGCCACATATCTTACTTCGTGCCACGACACAATTTTATTTTGATATTTTGATAGAAAATATCTCGAAATTGCAATTTTTAAAAACTGCAAAACTATGTCACAAATCTTTATTGTCATACGACCTTTTCATTTCTGCATTCACATTCGTCAATAAATGACGTTGTATTTTAGTCAATTTATGCAATTTTGACAAATAATCGCGTATTTTTATTAAATTCCACATTTGCAAAAAATTTCCTTTGTGCTACAAATTATCCGCCGGTCCATGCTCCTTCCATTTCTGAAGAAATTTCGCGGCTAGCGCATCAGACGAAAAAGTCGATTTTCGACATTTTCGAATTTTAATTGCCAATATCTCGAAAATGCGAAATTAGCAACACAAACGGACATCCGGATCCGTACTCAGCGACCTCGACTCTACTTGACCACATTATCATGTATGTCACATATTTTACTTCGGTGCCACGGACGGACGGACTGACGGACGGACGGACGGACGGACGGACACACAGACATTGTTATCCGTATATATACACCTCGCCGCGCTGAGGCGCGGCGAAAAAACTGAACAACCGAAGAACAGCAGAACTGAGAAGTAATCGTCTAGCAACGTTCTACTACCGTATATGGAACTCTTATGCTCACACGAAAGTACTGAGAGTTACAATCGTGGTGCGCTAAAACATGTTTTAGTTAGAACATGTTTCAGGAGCCTGTGCTAGTGTTGGTGAATCGTGTGTTACAGCTTGTGTTACGGAAAACATGTTTTAGCGCACTAACACAGGCTTTCCGTCTAAAACATGTTTTACAGAAACACAAGCTTTATGAATACGGCCCCTGCTCAGAGTGAAGGGAAAGGCGGCATCCTTCGAAGTGCCCGACGACGAAGTCGTCACTGTGGTGCAGGCTATGCGAGCGGAAACTTCCTATGCGCCCAATCGTTGAGCGGGCACAACGTCTTTGTGGAAATGCCGGTCCAAATGCTCGACCTCAAAGTGTCCCTGTCGGGGGAACAATCTGTGCTGCGGTACCAAATGCCACTCTGGGAAAAGTTGTAGCAATAATGAGGAGACAAGGATAAAGTGATCAGTGACTTTGCCAGTGCAGCGGATGCCTATCGTGCTTTACTAAAGTCGCTGAAGATTCGCGATAGATGACAGGAAAGTAGCACATTGTTTTAAGAGTCGCCCATTGTTATAAAACAGGCATTTTCTATACCGAGACGGCAGAGACGGCGGAGACGGCAGAGAACCGAGATGGCAGATTTGAAATTGCCATTACAGTACTTATTGATTAATTCCTTTCAATTATCATTCCTACTGTATGAGTCACATTTAATTCTAGCAGTATTCGACGGCCAAAGACCCACGAGCTAATCAACAATCCGCGACCCAAATGAGACAAGTGATACGTGACATATGTAGGTGCAGCTCAGGGGTGGATGGGGGGGGGGGGGTGGCACCCCCTCCTGGACATGGCGGCGACTAAAAAGTTTTCTTTCTGGTACCTTCTGGCAGCTGAAAATCCGGACTAGTTTAACGCTGAAGGGGACCTTCAGGGTGGCACTCCGCTTGTATCGAAGCACAGCAGACTGGTCGCCCATCTCACTACTCGGTAATAATACTTCTCGCAAACAAACGCCAGACTTGCGTTCAGTGTCGATGACAACGTTCGAGCAAGTTTGGACAAGTTTTGACGTAGGTATTTGAATGTGTTTGGACAAGTTTGAACATGTTTGGCTTCGGGCGTGTTCTGCCGCACAAAGCAGGCCAAAGGAAGCCCAAATCGCAAAAGAAACGCTGGATTCGCGTTCAGCACTGCCGAATGCCCCCGAAACAACTGTCGACTCAATTTTGAAAATTCGACCCCGGGACCCAGTTTATGCCCGGCCGGGCGCCGAAATCAGCGTAAAGACATCCCAAATCGCAAAACAAACATCGAATTCGTGTTCAGCGTCGTCGAACACCCCCGAAACAAGTGAAAACTCAATTTCGAAAATTTGACCCCGGGATTCAAAAATTCGACGCGGCCGGGGTACGGTTCTTTAGAATGGTCCGGACACTTTGCCTAGACCAACTTTTGACGTAGAACACGTTGCAATGGTCAATTTGCCGTTAAAGGCGCGCTTTCCAGCCCAAAAATCCACGCAAAGTCGAAAAACCGAATTTTCCGCTCGGGGCCCGTCACTTTTGCCACCTCGTATCTCCCGAACGACATAGCCGATCTCGGCGGTTATGGTCTCGATCGAAAGGTCATACAATTGTCTAGGCCGGATCGAAGAGTTTGCGAGGATCCACCGTCGCAAACTCGAGTTACGATTTTTTAAAGGCCGGGAAAAAATTTGAAAATTCAAATTTTCTACCGTACTCCCGCGTCGGACCACCTGGGCAGCCCGTTTTGGTCTGGGGATGAAGAGGACCCGAAGGTCTACAACATATCCAAAAATCACCAAAATCGACGCACTTTTGCGAAAGTTATGCCGTCCTGACTTTTTTTTACTAAGTAAAAATTTGAATTTTTGAATTTTCGCAAAATTCTTCCACTACCGGAATTTTCTAGTTTCTTGTCCACGCAGCGCGTCAACTCAACCTATCTAACGCAAAAAACCGCTTGGCGATCCGATTTGTGTAGCGCGAGAAAAGCTGTTAAGATGATTCTGTTCAATCCGACGCCCCCTATAGCACTCCTGCTTTTGCAAAGCGGAGTGCCAAAAAGGATGTAAAAATCCCAAATTTTTTCAGTTTTTGGTAGTTTTTGGTCTGATTTTGTCCAAATTTTCGCCTGCGGCGTTATATTTCGTCTATTTTTACACAAATTAGCGTGTTTTGACCGAATGTCGGTGTTTCGAACACTTTTTGGCCATTATTATACTCCACAAAAAAGTGTGGAGTATAGTTTGTGCGCGAAAGCAGAAAATTGCAACGGATGTAGCTCGCGCGTGAAGCGGCCGATTTGCAAACGGTCTTTTGCGTTAGGCAGGCCTAGGGGTGGGCAACCTGCACGACAAATGGGGTCACACTCCGGGACCCCGTTGGCGGGAAATTCAAAAATTTAAATTTTCAAAGTATTGGAAAATGGGTTAAATAAGGTAGAACTAGAAAAAGTTCCGTATGTTGACCTACTTCGTTCAGTTACGTATGCTGACTTCAGGGCGCGCGTAGCGCGCCCTGAAGTTGGTGGTCGCGCTAAGCCTCAGCTGAGACCTGCCAAGCGCGACGTCGACCGAGTTTTAGTGCAAACTGTAAGTGGGTGATAGCCTGCCCGTATACTTCACCTCCTGCTCAGGCTGGAGTAAGCCCCTTGCACGCATTCACTCGAATACGTTTTCTGGACGTCCAGAAAACGTATATAGGCCTGCGCCTTCCTCCAATACGGATTCTGGACAACATGGCGTCCGCAGAATCCGTATATACGGATTCTGGACGAATACGGAAACTGGACGTAACATATATATATACTCGCCGCCCTGGGGGGCGGCGAAAAAGTGGCAACTTTAGCTTTGCGGCAGCGACTCTCGAGCTTGCCTTCAGGTATCATGCCCAAATTTGGACCAGACGATCTACTGAATGGGCTTGGCAACCTGCGAAAATGTCGGAAACTTTGATGTGGCAGACGGCAAATGTCGGCGCTTTGAGCAACGCCATGTCGGCCTACCATGCAGCTGAGCCTCGAGTAGGAATGCCACTTACATATCATACATCATGTCAGAATTTGGGCACGTCCACCAACTGTCGGGTCAGCATGCCTGCAGAGCCTGCGTGCAACTGCGAGTGGGGTACCTAGCACCCCATCCATTGCATGGGGCGTGTTACCGAAATGAGGCCCCTAGCTTTGGACCGGCTAAAATGCTGCATGCTTGCACTCGCTCAGGAATCCACCGACCGAGGGTGGCGGCCGGCGCCCTGTATCTGGTGATGGAGATTTGGGCGGGCAGAAACTGGCACACGGATCTTGGCCCGATGCTGACCAAGGCTCCCAGTACCATGAGCACGGCGGACGCGTGCGACGCCCAGTCGGCCTGAAACTTGCGCGAGTGAGAGCAGCGGCGCCGTTCAGAAGTCGTGCCTCAGTATGGTCGTTGCGATGCGACGTCAGGGTAACTGCGCGCGATTTCAAATTTTTGCACAATTTTCTCGAAGGGGCTTGTGGGATCGGCCAATTACTACCGTAGCCATTTGCATCGAAAACATGCTTGCCTGAGTGTCACGACGGCGTCGCAACAGCATGTGAATGACGCGGTATACGAGGGCCGAACGAATTCTGACCGGACGAGCAATACGTTGATGGTCTTCGTTCAGTTACATCTGTTCTGAGTTTCGTTAAGGCCGAGTGTGAAAGGGACCTGGCAGAGGCCGTCCGATGCTGAACAGCGCAGTTGAGGCACTGCGAAGCCTCAAACGATCGGACGTGTCCTTTCTAAAAACCATGGCCCACCCTCCAAGGGGGATTAAACTTGTCATGGAGGTTAGAGCGCATATAAGCAAGAGCATTAGCACAAGATGTACACACTACACAGGTAGTATAACTAGCAAGCTTTGTCTAAAAACTGTGGCACCACGTTCGGCATCAGCAGTGTAAACTTGAGAGCGTGTGTGCGATAATGTGCACTGGATAGTGAAGTGCCGCTAGATATTTATTCGACAGTCTCTGGTCGGGTATCTCCGCAAATTGGTCTTGCATTTGTTCGTGGTACCTGATCCACATATGGATCAGAAGAAATAGCCGCAGGCACATTATGCGCTTATAATTATGGCAACTGATCCATAAATGGATCAAAGAAGAATTCGCAGCAGGAACACGGTGCAATAAAAAAAGCGTATAATGAAACGACGCCCTATTGAAAAGGGTATAAATGCGACGACGCCCTATTGAACAGGGTATAAATGGGACAACACCCCACTTTATTTAGTTCAGAGCTCGATGCATCCACACTAAGATTAGTTGAAGTTAAGCTGCTTGAAAATGTCAAAATTTTGAAATTCTGACAAGAACCTTAGCGGAAAATATACCTCGATTCTTTAATTATAAAATCTAGAACTACTGGCTAAATACTTGGCAGACTATGCCCGACACAACTATGTAAAGACATTTTGAAATTTAAGCTGTTTGAAATTGTCGAAATTTGAAAATTTTTGACAATACCCTTGAAAATATCCCTAATTTCGTTAATTATAAAATCTAAAACTACTTGACAAATACTTGGCAGACCATGCTCGACACATCCGTGAAAAGAAACTTTGAAATTTAAGCTATTTGAAATTGTCGAAATTCGGGGATTTTAACAGAAAATCCTAAAAAATATCCTAAATTTCGTTAATCAGATTCGCTGAAACTAAATTCGTTGATTCGTTGAGTCGTAAACGATCACATTAAACAAGATTAGTAGACGGGGGCAGAGCCCCTCGGGGCACTCCTCCCCTCTTTCAGAAGAACTTTGGGAGTTGAATCATGCTGCCCACTGATCAACGAGACATGTCATGTCAGTGATGCTGTGGTTCCACCCATTTGTTCCCGGACCTGTGGTCACAGATACTTCTTAAATTTCAGGTTTTGGCTTGGCCGCAGATACTCCCCTGCACCATGCGGGGTATTACTTTAAGATACTGTTAAGCGTAACGAGTATAAGAGCCTGCGGATTCCGCTGAACCGTAACGAGTATCTTAAATAGATCCATCAGAAAAAATGACCGTAAGCGGCATTCTTCTGGCGCTCGTTCAGTTACGTATTGCTCGGG